>OZ010604.1:29870658-29883158 GCA_963932145.1 Acanthosepion lycidas | reverse complement strand
ACTTTAAGGTGCCATTATAATAATTTATTTCACCAGAGCCCTTTTAAGAGACGCTGGATCGTCAGATAACACTTCCAAAAAATTAAACAAAAGATTAAATGAAAATTCACACTTTTGACGGGTAGTATTAAGTTTATGTAATTTAATAGAGAGGGTAGCGAGGCGTGGTGTGAGAGACATGGTCGAGTTTAGAGAGGGTTTATTTTAATATTTCTTTCAATCATGCTTAGTATTGAGGGAGGAGGGTCCAGACCTTGACCTATTTAAACGTTTAACCCAACGGAAGTGATATATTGAAATGGGAGGGGAGAAGGGGAGAAGAGAGAAAAAGAAAAAGAAAAAAGAAAGAAGTGGGAAGTAAAGAGAAAGAGGCTGTAAATAGGTTTTACGTAGGAAGAAGAGGAGTGGTATATTTTTAGCAATTTATGTAAAAAAATAGATTTTAATGTTTGATAGTAATTTAAATGTTAAAAAAAACACGAAAAAATTAATTTGATGCTTGCTAGCAATTTAAATATTTAACTCTTTAACAAATAATTTAGGGATTTAATATAACTTAAATACTGTATTAATTAACACATTCATAGAGAACACATTAAAAGTATTTTTAAAAATGTAACAGTTTACTGATAGTAATCTTTTAATATTGTAAATGACTGTTAAGGTAACATCTTCATCTTCTTCACACACACACACACACACACACATACATATACATATATATATATATATATATATATATATATATATATATATATATATATATATATATGTATATATATATATATAATCTATTCTTTTTCAGCCGCGCAATTTGTTCTTTCGTCGTTCCGCGTATTTTCCCGCCGTACGAGGCAAGTGGCATAAGTGGAAAATTATCTATCACATCACGTTCACATGCAAGCTCACAGAACGTGGTATTTACAAAAGATCACCCATTTAAGTACTGTCCAGACTCAATATTGCTCAACTTCCATGATCAGATGTGAAGATGTGTTTCAATAGTGCTATAGCTGCAACATTACGGTCATGTCATGTATCAGTCAGATCACATAGGTTTAATGAGAAATAAATTTACTTTTGTAATTTTGATAGCAATGTCAATATTCTATCTCGTCAATATACAGCGGTTCTTGACTTACGACAGAGTTCCGTTCCTACGATACGTCGTAATGTAAAGTGATTTTCAGTGTAAGTCGGAACGTAGCCGCGATTTCCGTGATTAAGCACTCACGTCACTGACCAATGCTAGCGCAATAGTAAAGTAATAATTTACGACATAGTAACACAATTCTAGGACATACGACTATCGTTCAAAAAGTTCTAAGTCTCACCTAGAAAGAAGAAACATAGCTGAACATTTTTGTTGTGGCAAATACATAAAAAAAAAAAAATAAATAGATAAACTAATTCAGATTTCTGTCTAAATTTTAGTGCAGCTGAGTCCCATACAAAGATGAAAAGTGTGCGACAAATCTAAAAATAGACAAAACAGAGGCTGGGGTAGTCATAAAGTAACTGCAAAAGAAAGATATGACAGCCAAGGAAATCCATGAGTACATGGAACAGCCACTTGCTAAGGACTCCCCTTCTTATGGAAGTGTGAAGAAGAGAGCCGCGGAATTCAAGTGGGGCAGGGACAGCAAAGAATATGATCCTCGGTCTGGTCGTCCACAAGCCTTAACCACTGATGAACAAGTTGATAACATTCATCGTATGGTTTTGGATGACAGACGTCCTACCGTTCAGCAGATAGCTAGGTCCATAGACATTAGTTCCGGTTCGGTCCATAATGCTATCATCTGTTGGCAGCATCTATTGGCAAGTTGATGGATTTTGTTTTGTTTTTTTTATCCTGTGGGCGTAATCATCATAGACTACCTGGAAAAGGGAAAAGCTATTAATGGTCAGTTTCTATGCAGTAGAATTAAGATAACCGAAAGAAGCAATCAAGTCCAATCGGAGAGGGGAGCTGGGGGCGGGTTTGCTCTTGATCCAGGATAACGCGCCCGATCACACTGCTCAGATTGCACTAGCTCAAGCAGTCAACTGTGGCCATGAATCGCTACACCATCCCCCTTACTCACCATACTTAGCTCCATCTGATTTCTTCCTATTTCCTAAACTGGTCGGCATTTTTTAAACAATCATGAGATTATATGTGCTCTGGTGTTTTTTGGAGGACAGGACCCCACCTTCTGCCATGATGGGATTGCAACGCTTAACCATCGTTGGACTAAGTGCATCGACATCAAGGGGGTCGATATTGAAAAATAGTGAAAAACTGTCTTGTTTCTCCAAATCCTTCTGGGTGAGGCTTAGAACCTTTTGGAAGTTACTCGTATATTAACATACTTAGGACTAAAAAACACACGGAGAACAAAAATATAATACTATTTTAATGAAATGAAAATAATAAATACGATGAAATCAAATTACTTCTTGTTGTGTACATATTTATTGTCACTGATGTTTTGGTTCTCAGTAGATGAGATGACGAATCGTAAGATCTTGTCTCTCTGGCATTACACGAAAGCAGCAGTGAATTCTTCTGTTGTGTGTTTTGTGTTGTAAGTACGAGGCAATCGGCATTTCGAAATGAGATTAATGGAGATTCAGTCATAACCAAGAATCGTCGCAGGTCGAAACTTTCGTAACACGAGACTTACTACAATTATTTTTCTCTTCAAATAGTTTGCTTAAATTGAAACGTTCGACTAAATTCAAACTGTGAAGAGCTGTTTATTTTATTTTATTTATATTTTTTTTTCGATTTTTGAACAATTAGTTGCGGGAACTGTCAGCATTACAGATATTAACTGAGATAGTCGAAAATCTTTAGCCAAAAAATGAACTGTGGAAAGCTTCGTCATAAATTAATTTCTTAGTACAAGTTATTTGTGAATTGTAAAATATACTGGAAAAATAAAAAGACGGACCTTGTCAGTTGAATGTTATATATATATTTAGCCGGGCTAAATCACAAATTTAACAATATATAGATTAAATCAACAAATAAAAAAAACTACCCACATTTCTCACCCACACAAGACAGACAGGCTTACGGAGGTGTGGAGGCCTCACACTTATACACTCACCCACACGAATAGACACACTTACACAAATCATACGCACTCACTCCCTAATGAGCCAAATGATAACACACACCCACAGCAATACACACGCTTACACATATCATACTCACTCACTCCCTAAGAACCAAATAACACACACACACAAACAAACACTAAACAGAGACACATCCCCTCACCAAGTCCAATAAAACTGTCAAACTGACCAGAGAATTCATAGCAGCATCCAGCTCTTATCTCAAATAACAACTTAAAAGAGACTGTTTGACCAACACAAGTATTGTTAAAAGATTCATGTTAAAAAGATAAAAAAATAAAAAAAACAAATGAAAACTACAGACAAAAGTTCATTTTCTCCATCAAGACATTCATTTCTGTAGTTTAGTGCTAGCAGCAAGCAGAAATATTTCTCCTCCCGATGATGGCCATTTCCACTAGGAATCTAAATGGAATAATAATAAAAAAAACGAAAGAATATTAATCTACAACCCAGTGTGTCTGAGGATTTTAATTTTTTAATTTTTATTGTTCAAAATATATATATATATATATATATATATATATATATATAGCAACACGAACATTGCATGATCTATTGCATAAAACTCTTTAAAAAACTAAACTTTTTTTTATTTTGCCTAAGCTCAAGGGGACGCATTTTTAAAAATTTAAATATATGAGGCACTTTTTGTTAAAGTATTTATTTAAAAGATTTGTCAAAGAGCGGAGCAACTCTGAATTAAAAAGCTGTTGAAGAAAATCGTTGTGGCATATTGGGCACCAGTTCTCTGTATTCGTCACTTCCAAAAAGTATGGCTGATTCTGCAGAAGCCTTAACCACTAGAATCAAATGATATGCGAGAGTACAATGTCTGTTGGCTTTAAGAACTTAGAGTGCTTGAACCACATACGTTGAAAACGACAGGTGAGTGAAGTATATATATATATATATGAATATATAACATCGCAAATAGTGCTCGATGTATATAGCAGAGCTATAATTTATATATTAATAATACATATACTTTTTTCTCACCGGTATCACATCTCTGAGTGTCATGCACAGAAAAAATTCATATCATTTACGGGGTGGATTCTAAAATAATAATCATACATGTAAAATGATATATATATATATATATGTAAAATGATATATATATATAAAATGATATATATATATATATATATATATATATATATATATATATATATATATATATATATATATATAATTATTTATTTAAAAATATGATTCCAACTCGCTACATAAGAGGTCTCATGTTTCAAAACAAGATCTGAAAACTTCAAAATAATATTTGAATTAACTTGAGTTAAAGTAGGCTCTGTTCCATCTTCAAGCGAAATTTTTTGGGAATGACTTATTTCTGAAATTTACGAGTTTTAATAGTATGGTCAGAATTGAAATCAAAAATTTCCATGGTATCAACATATATATATATATATATATATATATATATATATATATATATATATATATATATATATATATATATATATATATAATGGACTAATTCCGCCAATTATTTTAATATATTTTTTGATGATACGTTATTGCGATAAATATATAAATGTAGCTATATGGTATGGCGCGTTATGATATATACCAGTTCCGTGTAGGATTCGGGTTCGTTTCCGGTAGTAGATTCAATTTATTCATTGAAATTTTTCGGCCGTTAAAGCCGGTAAATTTTGTTAATACTAATTATTATAAACAGAGAAATTACTTAAATATTTGTATCTATAAAATAATATATATATATATATAATGAAATGGACAAAGTCTGACAATTATTTTAAGACATTTTTATGTTTAACATTCTTTTTATAGATACAAATATTTAAGTAAATGCTCTGTTTATACATACAGTAAATTCGACCTTGCTAACCGAACGCTCCTCTGTGACCAAATCGCCTAAGCGATTCCGTAGAGGATACATTTTCGAATCCTGTCGGAGGACGAAATATTTTTGTGAATTGGACATTCACGCCGGTAAATTTTGTTTGATACTGTTTATTATAAACAGTGCATTTACTTTTTTTATTTTATATATATATATATATATATATATATATATATATATATATATATATATATATATATATATATATATATATATATATATATATTAGATGAAAAAGATTAAATCCGACAAATATTTTACATATTTTCTGTTCATACGTTATTTTTATGGATACAACTTATTTGAGTAAATGCTCTGTTTTAATTAAACCCTATTAATTACATTAGCCGGCCTAAATGTTTGGGAAATTTCGTAATATATATACCTTTTCCGACATGAATGAAACCTGCATCCCAAACCAAAAACCTCATACAGCCTGACGTGCTGTTAACCACAGAGAAATTACTGCTTATAAACAAACATCTTCACATTGTTTAAGATAGGTTACCTTTCAGAGTCGAAATGATGGTCGAAGATGTGTGTTTATAAGACATAGTATGGACTTTGCAAACCATATTAGAATGATTAAAAAGCACGCCAGGCCAAATGACGGATTCGTATGTGATATAGGTTCGATTCCTGTCGGAGAACGCGTATTTTTTTCGAAATTTCTAGAACATTTAGTCCATGAAGTGTAATTAATACTGTTTAATTAAAATAGAGCAATTACTCAAATAAATTGCATTCATAAAAATAACGTATAAACAAAAAATATATTAATATATATTTGTTTGTTTGTTTGTGTTTGTTTGTTTGTGTGTGTGTTTTTTTTTTTTTTGTGTGTGTGTGTGTGTGTGTTAGAAAGAAAAAAATCTCTTAAGGCCAGGTCATTTATTCCGTGTCTTTATCTAATTTCTCACAAACATTCCAGAATATTGACATCTGGCGTTATTAAAAAGATATGGTAACATAAAAAACCTAATAAGAAAAATCACATTCGAGAATTCATTCTTATGTGCACACGAAAATTGATTACAGGGGGAAATAGGAAAATTCAGATCAGTTCTCCACACCAAACTGGTTGTATGTTATCGAGAAACAAAGCCAGATAGATAGATTCTGGAAATAGCTGTATTTCAATACATCTGTACGATCACAGGTGTCAAAACAAACGCGCCAATACACGGCGCAGTATTTCAACCCGAAACCTCCAGAGAACAGAGTCAAAGGCAGAACTGGCCAGAATGGCATGATTGATCGTCCAGCGATCTTTCAACCAAGTCTTGCAGGGGCCGCTACTTTTCGATGACCACCAATAAGCGCTGCCTCACGGTTATAAACCCGATCACACGAGATTGTAGCGGGACTTGGCCGGCCATTCTATGATTGATCGCCTGTCAAAGCCGTTCGCTCTGTGCAGGCGTGTAAGGGAGTTGGTTTTCTGGGACGAAATGTAAGAAGCCTGTTCGAAAGAACAGCGTGTATAGCTGGACCACTGGGAATTCGAAAATTAGTTCACTTTTGCATATATATATATGTATATATGTATATATATATATATATATATATATATATATATATATATATATATATATATATATTTGTATCTGTTATTATATGTTCATATATTTACAAAATAATATATGCAGACAAATTGAAAGAAAGTCTCATGTACATCGACCTACACGTATATAAAGAAGAGTGCATAGAGATTTATAATAGATAAAAAGATATAACGTGACATATATATATATATATATATATATATATATATATATATATATATATATATATATATATATATATGCGTTATTTTTATAGATACAAATGTTTAAATAAATGGCCTGTTTATAATGAACTGTATTAACACGGTTTACCGGCCTGAATGTCCAAGAAATCTCAAAGAAAATATGTGTCATCCGACAGAAATCAAAACTGTATCTTACACGGAACGACCATATTGCCTGACGTGCTATACTATGTAGGTATAGAGGAAGCGTCTGGCTTGTAATGTTAAGTTACTGTTTTTAAATTACAAACTTTCTCTCTTGAACGTACATATCTGCTCGAAGCGTATCTTGACGTAAACAGATGACATAATATATTATGAAATGGACAAAGTCCAACAATTATTTTTAATATATTTTCTGTTTATATGTTATTTTATAGATATTTTTTTTTAGATATATATATCAGACGGCATATATTTTCTTTGCGAGTTCTTTGATTTTCAGGCCGGTAAATGTTGTTAATACTGTTTATTATAAACAGAGTGTTTATTTGAATATTCTTATCTATAAAAATAACGTATAAGCAGCAAGTATATTAAATAACTGTCGGACTTATTAATTTTCCATAATATATATATATATATATATATATATATATATATATATATATATATATATATATATATAAGAACTAGCAAGATCTGCCTGTTTATTTTTATAGCATTTTCCAATTTTTGAATAACATATTGAATATTATTAGTCTGGAAATTGTAGATAAACTGTCTGAAGATCATGTGTTGTTAGTTTCGCTCAAGTACTTTGGACCATATCAGTATTTTTAAAGAGGCAATAACAAAACACCTTTAGAGCAGCCAGTGCAAGAAAAGAGCCAACAAACTATAATCCCAGGGTGGCCACAGAAAGACTGAATGATATAAAACAAAAATCTTTACAAACACATGAGTATATTGACGGAGTAAAGTTTGAAGCATCTGAATCATGTATGAAAATATTTTGGAATTCAGTGTCAGAATCTTCTGAAACGATGTTCTGGCGATGCCTAGTTGAGCAGAGCGACGACAGGTAGAAGCTGATGGATCCTTAGGACTTTGCGTCAATGCGCTTGGGACCTCTTCCTGGAAGATCGTCGACTGATCTGGTTCTTTTAAACCGGGCGATTAGGTACCGAATCATGATATTAAAATGCAGACGGTATTTTCGCTGAGTTTGGATAAGTGAAATTTGATTCACTCGTTGCTGGACATCATACGTAGCCATTTTAATATCCAATAACCTGCAAAAAAAAAAAGAGAAAATATATATATACGTATAGCGTCCTGGGTAAGTAATTTAATGCTTACCGTAATTTTTAGGCTCAGGTTTTAAATTCTTTATATAATATCTTTCTAATTTTACCGATTTTATCCTCCATCAATAATTAAGCATATACCTTTATCTATCGAAAAAAGAATAAGTACAAATTCAGCAAATGAGAAGATTTTCTATGAGCATATTAATTTCTATAATAAAGCTCTAATAGTGGCTTTGAAAACCCAAAACTAACTTATATAAAAAAGGAAAATGGAAAGTATAGAAAAAACAGAAGTAGAAAAATAATTTGTTATCCACCCCCATACAGCCAAATGGTAAAGAACAAATTAGGACAAACATTCCTTGTATTAATCGTTAAGCACTTTCCTAAAGATAGTAAACTAAGTACTATTTTCAATAAAAATACACTAAAATTAAGTTACAACTGTACTGAAAATTTAGAAAAATTATTATGAAACATAATGCTAATATCTTGAATAAACACTTAGAACAAAACCAAAGAAATTTAGACAATATGAAAATAAGAAGCGATGAAGATAAACAAAAATTATGTAACTGTACAAATCCTCATAACTCTCCTCTACAAAATATATGTCGCACGGAATCATTAGTATACCAATGTAATATCTCATCTATTGTGAATCCCGAAAACATAGAAATCTATATAGGTTGCACAAGCCATGAGTTCAAAAAGCGCTTCAATCAACATCAAACTTCATTTAGGATAAATAAGTATAGAAATCAGACATCGCTTTCAAAATATTTCTGGCACTTAAAAGAATCCAATAAAACACCTACAGTAAAATGAAAATTAATAAGAAAAGTTAAAATACGTAGGTCATTAAATGACCCATGTCCTTTGTGCATACATGAGAAACTATATATTACTAAGTTTATAAAAATAAAATTTTACTGAGTCAACGAAATGAAAAAGTTATTCTTTGCCATCATTGCCAAAAAATTTCCTTAAATAATATTTTTTAAAAATGGGAGCTGGTAATATACATACTTATATTTGATATGTAATAATAATTTTTAAATAATTTAAGTAATTCTATTACGTTTAATTGATTTAAAAAGAAATATAATAATAATATTTTAAAATTGTAGTTCAATATAACGTATTCTAAACCCAAACACCTCTTTTAGAAAGAAAGTACGAATTTAACGGAAAAAAATGCCGTAAAAACGTTTTGTTTTAACAACAAAAAAACAAAACAAAAACAAACAAAAAACAGATGACACGCGTTGAACGTATGTCAAAATATACTGAAAAATGCACACCTACCCTCCCTAAACTGAACCTCTTTTTCGAATGTAACTCATAATTCATACAACAATAGTTAATAAAAGTGAACACGCTACCGCCCCTGTCTAAATGATTGGATTTCTCTGTATCCTTGGAAACAAGAAATTATGAATGATATGTGCGTTTAAAAATCAGTAAATTTAAAAATAAGTTATTCCAAAATTCGCTTGAAAATCAAACAGCACTAATGCTTTTAATTTAATTATATAATTAAATTTGAAGTTTTTAGCTTCGGTTTTGAAACACGGTAATTCCTGTGTAGCGAAGAAACCATATTTTAAATCAGTTAATTTATAATAGATACATACATACATACATAGTCTTAAGGTGTGCTATATTTATAGGATGAAGTGCTCAATATCAGTTACAGAGCGTGTGTAAATATAAAAGTGAACATATAAGTCAACATTTAGAGGTGACAGTCTGTTAGAATAGACGAAATAGAATAAATAAATAAAAAAATAAAAAAAACAAAATCAATGAACCCAAATAAATAAAGTAAATAATAAACAAATTAGCAAACCATTATGACCAAAATAATAGTTAGACTTTAAAAATCAAACCAAAAATCGGACGAAAATATAGCTATAACTGTTATATAACAATAAAAGAAAAAAAATACTACGTTACTTAAAAATCGAAAGCCGAAAAGAGTAAATAAAAATATACAGTATAATAAATAAATAATAAAAAACAAGAAAAATAAATTAATCGAAATTAATCCAAATAAATAAACTAACCGATCCCGATAAATTAACCGTTAGAAAAAACAAATAAAGATAATCAATCCAAATAAATACATGAAGTAATAAAAAAATTAAAAACTGTTCCCGCCAAAATAATAGTCAGAATAAACTACAACAATCAACGCCAAATTGAATAAATAGCTTTAATTATCTTCCCAAACCAAAACAAAACTATTAAATAAGCGATATAAAGAAATTTTACTACATAAAAACACCGATTAAAATAAAAAAATACATAAGTTAAAAAATAAAAAAAATAAAAAATAAAAACAAGCAAAATAATTTAACCCAAATAAATAAATAAACAAATAAACGACTTCCAGTAAAATAACCGCCAAAATAGACTACCCACAATGCACCACTGACCTGTATATATATAATTAACCGAGAAAAATAACAGCACTGGTGGCCTGACGATTGCATCTAGCATGAAACAGACTGTCGCCTCTAAGTGTTGTCTTCCATGTTCACTTAAATATATATATATATATATATATATATATATATATATATATATATATATTATTAATTTCAATAAAGGTGCAATTAATTTACGAATTCATGAATTATTCATACATAAAACAAATACAAAGGTTAATGATTTAAATGGCGAGAAATCCATCTTCGCGAACAATTCAAATAATATACAAAAACCCCGAACCTGTTTATGAATGAAAAGATCCCGTTTTATACATTTCAGTTGCATTAGGTCTTTTTATTTTACAAGCTTTCGTCTGTTCCTACAAACATCCTCAGGTATGAAATAGATTGTGTTCTTGTTTTTATTCTCAGTAATAAGTGGACAATGAAAACAGGGTTGTAATCCGAAAAATGCTATGAGAAATGTGTTATTGTTTTGGAACCTGCAGTCACAAAGCTTAGTTTGAATTTAAATTTTAAGGTTCTGCGTACATTGTTTTGTATATAAACGCAGAACCTTAAATTTTTTGTATATTATTTGAATTGTTCGCGAAGATGGATTTCTCGCCATTTAAATCATTAACCTTTGTATTATGTATGAATAATATTATTATTAATATATATAATATAAAGTAAATTATATATATATATATATATATATATATATATATATAATGAAAACATTATTGGTAATCCGTATTATATACCACTTAGCTACAGTCAAATTACTGCTTTTTAAACAACAAATTCCCCATGATTTTTCTTGAACGCTCATATCTGCTCGAAGTGTATCTTAGCGTAAACAAATATATTATGAAATGTACTAAGATCAAGAATTGTTTTATATATTTTCTGTTTATACGTTATTTTTATACATACAATTATTTAAGTACATGCCCTGTTTATAATAAACAGTATTATCAGCATTTACCGGTCTGAACATATGAGAAATTTCATAGAAAATATGTCCTCAGACAGGGATCGAAACTGTATCCTAAGCGAAACCGTCATATAACCTGACGTGCTATACCATTTAGCTACAGTGGAAGTGTCTGGTTAGCAATGTTTTAAAATAGTAATTTCATTTTGCTAACCAGACGCTTCTTTCAAACTTCTTGCTTGTGGACTCCTCACCTGACATTTTGATTTTCATTTCACTTGGATCTTCAAACATTAAATCGTCTCAATAATTATCTGTTGTCATCTTAATTCCTGTTCGTTTATTGTTCTGTCGCATTAATATTTTTTTCTTCTTCCATATTCAGTACCCCCCCCCTTGATTCTTGGTGGCTTTATTGCCTTATTTGGGGTGAGATAAAAAGAAGATATTTTATTCAATTTTCCATGTGAATAGATCTTCTTTTTCCTTAATGTATAACATTTTCTATAATCTGTCGTAATACTCAAATTGATAAATTCTCTGTAATCAATAAATTCAAAAACTCAATGCTGATCCCTTATTTGAAAAGATTAAATCAGATTTGTTATTTTAAACTTAAATCCAGATTAAATTTTATAACTGTCGTTTCCGGAATTCGAACACTGACCCATGCCCCAAGATGATAGTTTTCTGCTGATCTGCATTCCAAACTCTGAAGTTGTTCTGACAGGTTTTCTCAGTGGTGAACGTATAATCTACAAGAAATAAATAAAAATAAATTGAATAAATAAACATTAACATCTTCACTTTCATCCCTATCACGAACAATCCTGATATTTTTGAAGAGGTAGATATTCAAGGGTCCGAAAATGAGAAAAAATTGAAAGAAAACCGTTAAATATTTAACCTCCTGTTATCCAAAATATATAACACAGAAAGCAACCCCAAAATAAAATAATTTAAATATTAATTTACATAAGAAACAAAGATTTAAAAAAAAAATCACTTATTAAGTTTTGTTTATTAGACATTGAATTGTGTCACTTTGTGTCCTCCATAGTTTTCTTGA
>OZ010604.1:29780658-29865658 GCA_963932145.1 Acanthosepion lycidas | reverse complement strand
TATCGTCCATTACCAACTTTATTTTTGTTATTCTATTCAGTAAACTTTCCTAGTTTACAAGTTTATGTTTATTACAGACTAGCAGGAGAGCACGGCGTTGCCCGGGGATGTAACAGTAAGAGATAGATCAAGTATCGACCATCATAAAGACTGAAAAATAAAATTGACAAAGATTATTGTTTAAGGTTGACGGACACGCATGTCATAATTAGTTTCAGTTTTTTTTTTTTTACGAATTGGTCAAACCCAAACTCAAACAAAAACATTGTTTTCAATCGTTATGAATCTACCGATTGAATAGAATTTTATTATAAACAATTGTCTTGTAAATGGAATTTTTAAAGCATTCTGAATGTAAAAATAAAGAAAAAAGTGTGCAGGACAATAAGAAACACTACCTGCTAAAAAAAGTGAAGTTTTGTTGAAATCGGTTGAAAAATGTAGAAAATCCGATCCCATATATAAACGAACACACACACACACACACACACACACACACACAACCAACCAACCTGGGTTTTATAAGAAGTATAACTCGATAACTCGATATTAATAAGTATAACTCGATATGAGTTGTCCCCCTTTCATTAATGCCTCTTAACCGTGTTTTCAAATTGTGTTTTTTCCAATTTTTGGCGCTGTCAAAATCACCGCAAGGTAATTTTACGTAGTCCTGTGAAGTTTTGTTGAAATCGGTTGAAAAATGTAGGAAAATCCAATCCAATATATAAACGTACAGACTGAGTTTTATAAGTATGATTCAAGGACTTACCTCGAAAATCAATGGATAACAATCTTCCAAAATTTAAACTAAACCTATAAATGTTACTTGGTGTTGACGTTAGAAGGAAACTTTCAGTAACCTTTGGTTTTGTACAGGTTACCGCGAGATTAAAAATCCCATTTTCTGCATGAGCAGACCTGCCCCTATTCACAATTGGTTGTTTGTTTGTTGTTCTTCCGCAACGATGAGAAATACACATCCTAATTTTGATTTCATGACAAACATGAGAAAATACCGATGTATTGTATTGAGTAACTGAGTCTCATTGAAAGACGAAAGCCTAAATTAAATTTTAACTGAAGTTTATATTAGGCACATTAATTCAAAGGCGTCTTTTATGTCGTAAACGATTTTCACCTTGATCAAATTTAAACACGCCAACTTGTTTTACAGTAGTCATTAACGCTAATTGTACACTTAGCTTTGCTTAAATCACTTTTTCCGAAAATGTATAAAAGAAAAAAGATGAAGAAATTTAAACTCTAACTGGAAAGGATCCCCGGATATCTTTTACAACTGGTCAGATTCCGTTCTAGATTGGGATCGAATGTTGAAGACTTTACCATCTAATCAGGTTGGCGTCATGAGGTCAAATTTAGAATTATCGACCACAGATTAAAATTTTCTCTTTTTAACTGAATTCATCCAAGAATTGGAAAGAAAATACTATTTTCTCTTTGTTTCCTTTTTTTCCTGTCGATTCATTCTTTCTTTCTTTTTCTTACTTTCTTGCTTATACTTTTTCTTTCATTTTTTTCTTTTTTTTCTTTCTTTCCATCACCGATACATTTGCTTACTGTTTTGCTTTCTTTGTTTTTTTTTCTTCATCTCTTTGTTTTTTTTGTTGTTCCTTTTGTTTTAATCTTTCTTTCTTTCTTTCTTTCTTTGACTCACTAATAATCATTCTTTCTTTCTTTCTTTCTTTCTTTCTTTCTTTCTTTCTTTGTCCCACTAATAATCTTTCTTTCTTTCTTTCTTTCTTTTCCACTTATACCATTTTTTCTTTTTCTTTCATTTATAATTTTCTTTCCTTCGTTCTTTCGCTTTTTCTCTCAGTTATTCTTTCTTTCTTTCTTTTTTGTCAAATGCATTTTTCTTCATTTTCTATTGTAAGAAATACTTTTTGTTTAACTTTTAGAACTCGAAATGGCCTTGTATTGTTTCGCGTTCCCGCTTCTGATAATTCTGAAAGATAAATGATGATTATCAAAGAAAGGAAAAAAGGACGGAGAAAAGGAAAACAAAGGAATGAGATAAATGGCGAAAGATCGAATGGAAAAGAAAGACAGAAGCAGACAAAAGGGAATAAAACTTGAATGAAGGCTGAATAGAAAGGAACGACATTCGACAGGAAGAAAGTGAAGCAGGCTAACAAACATGAAACTGAAAAAGGGCATCATCTTTTTTTAGAGTAAATCAGAGATAAAAACTAAACTATTATTACGGCCGAGGATTCCCTTCTGAACAAATAAAAAAGCGCTGGTATTCTAGTCTTTTTGTTCTCTCACCTTTTTGATGACAATTTTTCTCTCTATCATTTCACATTTTGAATTAATTGACATATTCAGTCCAAAATATTCTGTAAATTATCGAATCCAACTTTAAAAAAATCCAGACAACTTACGGACAAATGCAAAAAAGAACGACGAATTAAAAAAAAAAAAAAAAAAAAAACTCTTCAAGTAGCTGCTTACACTGTTTAAGAGAAAAGAATTTACACAGTTGATTGGCACCAAGGAAAGAATTTCTGTGAAAAGAGTTGAAGTAATTTCATGGAAAAGGTTGATTAAATCTGAACATTGATTAATTCTGATTAATTCTGGATCTTTATTTTCCAAAGAAGTTAAAATACTTTATTTCTTAAGTAACATTAGATGATTTTTTTTAAAGTTATCGGCGAATTCTTTATTTTCAAAATATCTAGAAATTCTGTATGTACCAATTAATTCTGGGTCCTGTATTTCGTAAAGATCTCGAAATTTCGGTTAAGCAACATATGATGCGGTATTTTCCAATTCACTCTGAATCCTATATATATATATATATATATATATATATATATATAAAAGGCAGGATGTGTGTGTGTGTGTGTGTGTGTAACGAATGCACGGCCGCAATTTTCGACGGATTTGCACCAAAATTTACATGCACATGCTCCAAGTTAGCAGGAAGGTCAACACTGACTTTGCATTTTCCAAATCCCATCGATAGTGGAGATAATCGAATTTTTCATGCTTCTACGGCAGGTTTCATGTAGTTTGCGGTCATTTTCTACTGGCCAGAGTGAGAGTTGGCTACCACGAATAGGCAGGAAGATTCTATTGGCCAGCATGAGAGCCAACAGCTGACTGACACGAATGTTAACTAGCATGCTAGCATGCAAAAAAAAAAAATCGATAGCTGCATTCGTCACAAGTGGGAAAAATTTAAATTTGCATGGCGCTTTACTCCAATTGGCGCAATCGCTTGCTTAAAATCAACGTTGATTCTGATTCCGCAGAACTGGGTTGGGTGTGAAAAAGTATTTGATGTTAACATTCTTTTTTCATTCGGTTTTTCCAGTTGCGAGTCCTTTTTTAAAGCTGATCGTTTTGTGTTCATTTTGTTTAGTTCTTTTTTTCGTAACAGATTTAATGTTTAGTATAGATCTTAGAAAAAATTCGCAATGTGAGATAGGCAAGAAGTAAGGCATGTAGCAACATCAGCACGGAAAAGGGCACTCCTTTAAAGGCAAGGAAGGGCAAAAATATTTTAAGTCAAGTGATAGCAATTGCTGTATGAGTCGTACGATTTTTGAATCAAGCACGGGCAAGCTTGGGCCATCCTGCTAGTATATATATATATATATATATATATATATATATATATATATATATATATATATTTGAATAAAAACAGATCCCTTTAAGGTTCCATGTAATAAGTTATTTTCACCACAACCCTTTTACCTTAAAATAACTTAATAAATGAACCTTAAAGGGATCTGTTTTTAGTCAAATATATCTGCTCTGAATTTACATTGAGCTTTATGGATATCATCCTCCTTGGGTCTACCCATACGGATTGCCTAGTTTTTTAGCATTAACTATATATATATATATATATATATATATATATATATATATATATATATATGGGTGTGTGTGTGTGTGTAATATTTCCTAATTAACAGTGGCTACAGTATTTTTCCAATTAAATCTGTTATAAGCAAAATGGTGTTGTTATTCTTGAGATAATATTAAAATAGTAGAATCTGTAGAAATTATATGATACATGTTTTCTATTTAGAATTTCTTTTTTTTCTTTTAATCATTTCATCCCAAACAATAAAACATCTAAAACACAAGGCGTTACTGAGTGTTACAGAAAATGTGGGGAACAAATTTTAAGGAGCGAAAAAAAAACTGTTTAAAAGAAGATAATGAGTGACATTGTATTTAAATCTTTAAATCAAATTTGACTGGCAAGCAAGAAGCCGGAAGATAGTTGTGTTGTATATATATATATATATATATATATATATATATATATATATATATATATACACACGTCGCGTCGGTTGAAATACATCTATACCCATATGAGGTAATTTTGGATATTTTTGTGTAAATTATATGATCTATTATAATAAGTACATTGAGCTCTTTTTGTAGATCATTTTTAAAATTTGATATTACTAGGATCCACTTGAATTATATACTAACGGATTTATTACCTGCACTATATATATATATATATATATATATATATACGCCCGCGTGTGCGTGTGTTCGTGTGTATATTGTATATTTGTGCAGCAATACCTATATTAAAAGAGAGGTTTCTGTCCAAATACAAATTTATTTAAGTTACATGGCCCTGTAGCCGATAACAAAATTAACCGCAATAACCTGACGTTTTTAATGAAATTAGTATATATATATATATATATATATATATATATATATATATATATATTGCCAAATATATTTGGTGAGGTTAATTTTAAAGTTATGGATTCTAACTTAAATGTTGTATTATAACTTGAATGATTAAAAAATGTTCTAAAATTGTAAAGAAACGCTCATTTCGTGCAACATTTTAATGAACATCTAAAATGTCAAATAAGTTTTGGTTGGGTTAGGTTTCGATTATTGATAGCTTGGGTTTAGTATTAGGCTTGGGTTAGGATTGGTTTAAGTTTTGGTCTAGGTATTACTTAGGGTTTAGGGTTAATGTTTGGCTTTACGTTTTGGGTTAGGTTTCATATTTAAATTTAAAGTTTCGTTTCAGGGTTATCATTACAAAAATAAGTTTAGGGTTAGGATTACTGATATATTTTACTTTTAGGTATGTTTTTAGGGCTAGCTTTAGCGTTAGTGTTACGGTTTTTTTTAAGGCTTAGATTTATGTTCAGGTTTATTTTTAGCGTTTGTTTTGGCTTTAGGTTTCAAATTTAGGGTTCCATATTTGTTTTAAGATTTGAAGGTTATGGTCAGGTTTAGGCTGATGTTAAGCAAAATAGGTTTTATATAAGGAAAATAGGAACTATAAATAATGCATAAATTTAAGCACTAACATACTGAAATAAGAACGTTTTCTTTTTTCTTTGACTTGTGTTTTTTCTACAAACCATTCCCTGTTATTGCAACTAAAATCAGCAATTTAAAAATACAGATAGCAGAGGAGGAGGAGCTGCCAACCAGGGGAAATTCCGATTCGAAAGTCCAAAACTAAAAAAAAAATGTAAATAAATTCTTTCGCACTGAGAAAAACAAAAGTAAATAATAAACAATGTAATAAAAGCTCAGTGAGAGCTGGCGCATTGAAGACATTTTCTGGTACTTAATCTCCATTGGTACGGTGTGGTAATAGATAGCGGCTCCAACCGTTTCCTCACATATTCGTGTTGGGTGATGAGGACTAGTGATTCTTCTGACCCTTCTAATTACCGTCCTATCAGTCTCCTACCCCTCTTCGGCAAAGTCTTCGAAGTGGTTAAGCAACTTCCATCCCATAATCTGCTCTCCGACAAGCAATATGGTTTCCGCTTTGCCCGTTCTACAGCTGACGTGCTTACGGCCATAACTGAAATTGTTCACCAAGCTCTTCATAATAACGGGGGAGTTCGTGCCGTGGCTCTAGATATCTCCAAAGCATTTGATAGGGTTTGTCCTGCCGGCTTTCGCAAGCTTCAGGGTTATGGAATTTCAGGTCGATTGTTTGACTTAATAAAATAATTTCTTTATTTACATTATTCGGACTATTGTCCTCATCCTTGTCACCATATTTATCACAGCGTTTCGGCCGTTGTACGCTCCGGCCTTCTTCACCTGAAGAAGGCCTGAGCGTACAACAGCCGAAACGTTGTGATAAATATGGCGACAAAGATGAGGACAATAGTCTGAATAATGTAAATAATGTACATAATACCTCATCTCAGAAATATAGACAGACTCCAAAATAATTTCTGTCAAACCGTGTATTGAAGGTCGTTCTCAACGGATTTTCCTCCAGTTCCTATCCCACGAACGCAGGTGTTCCCCAAGGCTCCATCCTAGGCCCTACTCTGTTCCTTATCTTCATCAACGATCTTTCTGACGTCATAGATTGCCAAGTAGGCATCTACGCGGGCGGCACTGCAATTTACTCCTATCACAAAAACAAATCTTGTGTCGTTGACAAAACTAACCTGGCCGTTCGTCTCGAAAAGGACCTCCAATCGGTTGTGAATTGGGGCAGGAATTGGCTGATTAACTTTAACACCTCAAAAACTGCTCTCTATTACTCATCACAGAGACCCCCCGCCAATTAGAATGTCTGACGCTCAATTTCTCGAGAGTTCCTCTTTGCGACTACTCGGTCTCACATTGTCTGCTGACCTGAGATGGAACAAATACATTGAGACAATAGCTTCGTCCACCGCAAGGAAAGATTTCGCGCCGGAGTCGATCCTTCAAATCTACAAATCAACCATTCGCCCTTGCATGGAGTATTGCTGCCATATATGGTCTGGTGCCTCTTATGTTTTCTCAAGGTTCTTGATAAGATCCAGAGACAGATATGAAACTTAACTTGCCCTGATCTGGCATCTCGTCTGCAGTCACTCTCTTACAGACATGCCGTTGCCTCCCTCTGTTTTTTTTTTGTTTTGTTTTTTTAACAAATACTTTCATAGCAACTGCTCCGATGATCTATTTCGCTGGTTCCCAAACTTCATGAATTTAAGCATTCTACTAGACTGGCATTTCTCTCACACCCTTTCACTGTCGAAACTGTTAAATGTAGTTGTCTCTTCTACTCTAATAG
Source organism: Acanthosepion lycidas (assembly GCA_963932145.1). Classification (NCBI taxonomy): domain Eukaryota; kingdom Metazoa; phylum Mollusca; class Cephalopoda; order Sepiida; family Sepiidae; genus Acanthosepion; species Acanthosepion lycidas. Next base: position 29,858,586 of record OZ010604.1, on the reverse strand, counting down.
CTTCATGTCTCGCACTTATCACCTGTGGAACTCCCTCCCCTCTTCCCGTTTCCCTGATAGCTATTATCTCCAGCTATTCAAATGTAATGTCAATCGACATCTCCAGAAGCCCTGATCTATCCCCTATCCATCTCTTCATCCATTCCTCTATCACTCCTATTTGCTCTCGCTCTAACTCTCTGTAAACCCTCGCGTGCTTGGGGTGAAATGCTTAAAAAAATCCATACCCTTGTGAAATGTATAAACCCTATTCTCTTCCTACCAACTATGGGTAAATAAGACAGACCGGGTTCTATAGCCTGGGGCGGCAACTGGTTTAGGTGAAGGACAACTCTGATTTCAAAACCTGACCCTCCAGGTTGGGAATTGTACAGCTAAAAACTGGTTTGTTACAGAAACCACAATCGATATCTTGCGGCCCTATGATCATGAAAGTATTTAAAAGGCATAATATACACACACACACACACACACACACACACACACACACACACACACACACACACACACATATATATATATATATATATATATATATATATATATATAAGTTAAGCCACGCCGAGCCTGGTCAGTAACTATATGGGTGGCTGCTTGGAAATATCAGGTGATGCAAGCTTGGATGTACGGCTCCATGCATCTGTTATGGCCCAGAATGATGATAATATTTCATCATTCTAAAAATAACTTTGTCATCAGTGATGAAAGAAAAGAAGGATATTTCATCATCCTACCCGTATCATTATGAAAATGACCCTTCCACCATGAAGAGCCAATAGAGTAATTGTAGCCTAGGGTACCCATAGCAATAGACAATAGTATAGATCAGTAGACAAGTATCAGTACAGAAAAGAAAAAGAAAAGTCTTCAAGCGCCCCGGGAAGATTGAAAACAAGCAATTTCAAATGCATCCTCACAACCGAAATTCTAGGAACCAAACCAAGTAAGCATTGACTTTTAAATAAAAGAGGCTCTGAGAACATTTTTACACACTCCATACCAATATTATGTAATTCACAGCACAAAATATGATGTGAATTACAGAATACTGGTATGATGTGTTTAAAATTATAATTACATGTTATATTTAGAATGATGAAATGTCAGCATCAATCTGGACCATGTTCCAACCAACTTTAATCTTAAAAAATTTTAAATGCAATGTCAATCGCTATCTACTGATCACTATTCTTTTGTTCTCGCTCTTTAGTAATGTTTCTGCTTTTTAATTCTTCCACTACCCATTAATCCCTTACGGCTTATTGGCTTTACTGCCTTGAATAGGCTGATCTCGATTTTAAAAAAATACTTTCGTAGTAATTGTTTAGATGAGCCTTTCGCTATGATATCTAGACTTTTTGAATTTAAACGCGTTACTAGATTTGATCTTATCAGTTTACTGTTGAGTTGGCTAAATGTAACCGTAAGTTCTATGCTCGCACTTCTCGCTTGTATAACTCTCTTATGGTTCCATATTTTCCAACAAATTTAATCTTCAAAAATTTAAATGCAATGTCAATTGCTCTCCTGATTACTATTCTTTTATTCTCGCTCTTTAGTAATGTTTCTATTTCTAATTCTTCCACACCCAGTAAACACTTGCTTTAATGCCTTGCATGGAATAAAGTTAATTCAAAAATATATCCGTTGTATAAGACGACCGAAAACGTAGGCTAGCCAGTAGTGGTCATAATGATTTCTACGAGTCTAACATAAAACTGATGTTATTACAAATGTTGTTTTGCTTACTTTATCGTTATTAATTCAAAAGGAATGAAATAATATAAAATATTAACATAATTCTTTATGAAAATAACGATTTTCTTCTTACGACTCGTTCTATGGTGCAAGCACATCAATCTATCTAACAGTTCCGATACACCGCAGGATTTACGGTTAGCTTTTTGTAACTGTTGCATTAGACGAACTGCTATTTTTGCGGGTAATTTTAAAATTTAAAGAACGCCTTATACGTGGAAATATACGGTATATGTTTTGTGTATATAGTCGAGCCGATTTCATTAATTTCTTTTCGTGTTTTTTTTTTTTTTGACATCTTCATCACTTTCGCTATTAAATATCCCACATTGTGATAATAGAATATTTGCCCCAAATGGTGAACTGTAAGAATCTGGACGTAAATTTACTATGAACGATTTAGCAATTATAGCACTTCCTCTATATTTTCATTTTATTAAATTGCTCTCTTTTTTAATTACAGTAGCATTTTTAAAACAAAATTATTGTCATTTTCTTTACGGTGAGCAACAAATGAACTAAGTGTTTTGTTTTGTTAACAATCCCTTTTGTGCTCATATTTTCTTTTATTTAAATTCCTTGATTTGTTTTATGATTGCCAATTCTCCTGGTATTAAATGCTGAATAAAATGAATAGAAAATAAATAAAATAGCTTATTCGTGTAAAGATCTAGTAAATCGACCGTTACTGCAGTAAATTATTTTATTTCTCTGCTAGTATTACAAAATAAAACACATTGTTTCTGATAACAACTGATATCACTATTCTTGACAATGATACTATTTAAAGGCCTGATAAACTGAGAGCTCAAATAACCACTTTGTTGTTACGATCTAAACAAGTATGGATGTTGTTTTATAATATTTTTATATTCCAAGAAGTTTTTGGCTTCCATACTGAACTGCCCCCTTCTTTTTATTTTTTATTTTTTTAATCATTTCACGCAAAGTAAAGCAAGAATGCCTCTAAGACGCAAGGTGGAGTATCATATTATGAAAGAATATGACAAAGAGAAAATATTATTAATGAGAGAGACCCAACAATCAAAGAACAGGAATTAGGAAGTCAGAAGGTAACGATTGACATTGCATTTAAATTTTAGGAGATCAATGTTAACTGGGAAATCCAGAATCCGGTAGATAGACAAGGAGTTACTGAGTATGAAAAAATAAGAGAAAATAAAATACTATTATGGAGAGAGACAAGCACTAAGGTCCAAAATTGCTATGTCCTCGCAGCCAACTTCGCGCTTTAGTGAAATGAGGGAGGTTTTGCCACAGGGTTGGAATCACCGGGACCAAGGATTCCTCATTTATTCTTTTGTGTTCTGTTTGAATGCAGAAACACATTAACTGATAAAATGTGGTTTATCCACCCGAAGGCAGATATTACACGTTGATCTCAGCCTGCTAGACAAGGGATTGAAGAAAAGGGTAACTGATGTTGCAGTGGTTGTTCGGTCAGTTAAAGGCCGAATATTTTCTCATGTAAAATCGCCTAATATTACCATGACAGATGCTATTTTAATTAGCATTAGGGCTAATATTACCATTACCATTCTAGCTAATATTCCTATTACCGTTATGGTTAACATTATCATTAGCATAATAGCTAATGTTACCATTATCATTACAGTTAACATTAATATTATTATTTTAACTAATATTAGCCTTGCCATTACGGCTAATATTCCCATTAACATTACCGTTAAAATTATCACCATCATTACCATTCTAACTAATATTACTATTATCATTATGGCTATTATTTAACATTAAATTAAAATTAAAATTACCGTTACCATTATAGATAATGTTACCATTATCATTAAGGATAACATTACTATGATCATTCTAACTAATATTATCCTTACCATAGCAGCTAAAGCTAATATTGCCACTATCCCTATCATTATAATTAATATTACCATGACGGATAATATTTTCTGTACAATTGTAGCTAATATTACCATTACGGCTAATATTACCATAACCGTTACCATTGTATTTAATTTCACCATTACCAATATTTGAAGTTTTACTTGCAATATAATATCTCATATATTTCCCGCTTTTATTTTATTTTTGTTGTTGTTGGTGTTGTTCTTGTTGTTGTTGTTGTTCTTCTTCTTCTTCTTCTTTTGTTGTTCTTTTGCAAAAGTCATTCCTTCTTTCTTGGCATTCTTGCCTTCTTTTAAATCTTCTCGAATCGCCTTACCTTTTTCTATCATTGTAACCTTTATTTGATTTGTGTGTCGTCTCTTCCGTCTCTTCCCCTGTTCACTCTCTTAATTTTTTGACTGGCATCCTTCCAAATAGCGTCTATGTTACAGCAATTGACCATTATGGTTAATTAGAGATTGAAAGGCAAACTCGAAAATTCTTGTCTCTTTCAGGCTCGCGCTAATGTTTATAAAGTTGGGAGACATTTGGTAAGAGGCATATGCTCTAAGCCCATGCACACAAAAAAAAAAAAAAAAAAACATGGCGCAGACACTTAAGTCTCTGCCTAGTTGCATTCTTATAAGAATTTTAGCTGTGGAAATTTCTCTTTATACGACCAAATGAACGAGACATCGTTTTGTGGAATAAAAGAAGAAAGATCCTGGTACGACAGGGTTTATAATCAAGCGAAGTATAAGCGAATGAGTTAAGGAATTCGACAAAGTTAAAAAAAAAAATTCTTAGAAAATAAAACCATGAGAAAGAAAATTGATTAAATTAGAGAATGAAGGAAAAAGAAGAATCAGAGAAAACAGTGTTGGAGAAAATAAAGAAAAACAATGAGAAAATATAGATTAACGAACTAAACGAAGAACGAGGGAGAAACAAGAGGACAACGGCAATATAATGAATCGATGAAAGAGAAAAGTGATATAAAAGCCGAACGTATAAAATGAATAACGAAAGTCTAATGTCTAAACGAAAAAAGAAAGTTAAAAACACGAAAAGACATAAAAAAAAGTATGTCAAAAATGAAATATCGAATTTAAAGGAAAACAAGTTTTAAAAAAAGAATATATACAAAGTAAAGAAGAGGAAAAGAAAGAAGAATATAGAATGATTTTTCTGAGTCGTCAGCAGGATACATTTAGAATTCTTATTCAAGGATGCTTCAGACCATGTATATTAAATGTATGCAAGCTTCTTTCTCTAAACAGAAGGAATGGTTGTTGGGGATTAATAGAATCCGTCTGTGGTCTGTAGTAATAATATAAGATATACAGAAAAAACACGGGTAAAATAAATAAATAAATAAAGAAAGAAAGACAGAAAGAAAGAAAGAAAGAAAAAGGAAGGAAAGAAAGAAAGAATATAACCAGCAAGGGCACGGGGAAAGAAAGAAAGAAAGAAAGAAAGAAAGAAAGAAAGAAAGAAAGAAGAAATAAAGAAAGAAGAAATATCTACGTAGCAACGAAATAAATTTGAGTATGAAGGAGAGTGTTTGATAAGAAGATGAAAGAAATGGAGCTGTTTAAGAAGTAGATTGAATAAAGTAAAACAGAACGATTAAAATCAATAAAATAAATATAAAATGTGGAATATTTGAATATCGATCTGAAAGGCGAAAAGATATTTTAATAATTATCCGAGATTATGGACGTTGGTACTCTAACGTCTCTGTCGTAAGAGGAGCTTAAGAATCACGAATTACAAATCAAGATGGCGGCTCTGTTCCTTATTGTCTTTTCCCTGAATAAGCATTTCGTTCAAATTAACGAGGCACACAAAGAAAGACAAATATCGTCAGAGTGCGCGTGACCTACTGACACAAGTACTTCTGTTATTTTTTTTTTTTTTAATTTAAAGCTCTTTGTGCACTTCGCAAAGGAGTTAAGTTGTTTCAGCTAGAATTTCTGAGTTTTATATCTTTTGAAACGATAATTAATTGAGCGTGATTTCACTTAAAACAAAACGAAACAAAAATATATAAGACATATTGACATTTAACATGATATTTCCATATTGTTCTCAAGTCACGAAGCATATCTCCTGCGCCACAAGGTCACAAAAATGGAGCCCAGATTTTGGCTAGATTAACTCAATCTCTCTCTTTCTCACCGACTTCATATCTATCTCATTCTTTTCAAATCTATCTATCTATCTATCTATCTATCTATCTATCTATCTATCTATCTATCTATCTATCTATCTATCTATCTATCTATCTATCTATCTATCTATCTCAGGCTATTCATATCTATCTATCTATCTATCTATCTATCTATCTATCTATCTTTTATAAAAAAAATGTATAAACATAAAAATATCTTAAAATAATTGTCGGACTTTGTCTATTTCGTAATGTGTGACGTCATTTGTTTACATTTGATACGCCATGAGCTGATATGAATGTACGTGAGAGATTCATGGAAGATTGAAGTTTAAATACAGTAAATTCGAGTTTGCTAACCGGACGCTCCTTCGGTGCCAAATCGGTAATTGCACGTCAAGCTAAATGACGGTTCCGTATAGGATGCAGGTTCGAATCCTGTCGGAGAACGAATATTTTCTGTGAAAATTTTTCGGACATTCAGGATGGTAAATGTTATTTAATACTGTTTATTATAAACAGAGTATTTACTTAAAATATTTGTATCTATAAAAAGAATGTATAAACATAAAAATGTCTTCAAATAATTATCGGACTATCTATCTCATTTTATTTATATATATCTAAGAAAGAAGAATATATATAGTAAGACACAAGCCAAAGAAAAAAAAATATTTTTCTTATTGGGGGTGGGGAGAGAAAAATGAATAAATTGTTAAAAAATGAATTGATTAATTAATTAATTTATTCATTTAATTAATTTAATTTTGTAATCAATTTATTTTTTTAAATGATTTCTTTTGTTTATAGGATAACTTCTTATCTACTCAGTCTTACCAATGTCAAGAAAATATAAAAACTGTACATGTTAACTAACACTTAACATCAGAATGTGTGCAAACAAAATGCATATATTAGGTTGGTGCCAAAATAATATCGTTTTTGACGTTAAAAAATACGTCAAAAAACGATATTATTTTTGCACCAACCTAATATTTACTTACGTGTTATAACTTATGGCTCGATTATTATTATTATTAGGTTGGTGCAAAAATAATGACGTAATAATGTCGTTTTTGACGTTACAAAAATACGTCAAAAAACGACATTATTACGTTATTATTTTTGCACCAACCTAATATTAATATATTCACTCAGAGAAGAGCGGGATTTAAGAAAAGAAAAAAAAAAGAAAAGAAAAAGAGACATTGATAATCTCCCTTCTTCAATAAAAATTACATGAAAGTGTAAAAAATATTAAAAAAAAATACAAGGTTTGTATAAATGTCGTTTGTCTTGAGGAAATCGGTTGTACTGATAATCAACTCGCCAAAACGAATGGAACTCAAACAGCGTGACTGGCATTCAACTGAAATGTGCGTATCATAATGGTGATCGTGCTCAATTTGAAAAATTCCGTTAGTTGAACAGTTAGTAAGAGCAATTAATAAAATAGTTTAGGTATAAATCTTATGGGAATTTCCCGCCAATTTCTTTACAACTACCCCCCACCCCCGGAGTGCGACATTTGTAGTTTGCATACGTAACTATCCTCATGTGTTTTAAGTGTTGAAATATCGGTGGATTGATTCTTGTGTTTTTAATTTTCTTAAACTGAATTCTCTCAAAGTGTTGCAAAGCGTTGCAAGTGTTACGTCAATCATTTTGTCTATTATTATTATTATTATTATTATTATTATTATTATTATTGTTGTTGTTGTTATTTTTATTGTTGTTGCTGTTGTTGTTATTAACTGATGTGACAAATATTTGACAGTTTCAAATTGCTTATGCTGCAACTGAAATAGCGGACAGAATAATTGTCTCTGTATGAATTACTTCGGGAAAATAACTTGGGAATTTCATTTAATGGCGGTTAAGTACATAAAGGTGAACATGAAACGACTTTATAGCACTTCATGCTGTCCTTTTGTCGCTAATGATGTCGAAGATTCTTAAAGGTTGACATTGACGTGTTCCTCTACCCCTTGTGAAACTGGGAATTTCTCGGGACTCAACAAGATGACATTTAAGAAAAAAATACGTGAGTCAGTCTAAGACTATTCTCATAAATTTTAGCTCATTTTTTCTTATATATATATATATATATATATATATATATATATATATATATATATATGTGTGTGTGTGTATGTGTATATATATATATATATATATATATATATATATATGTGTGTGTGTGTGTGTGTGTGTGTGTGTGTGTGTGTGTGGGATAACGATTTATAAATTTTTATATGTCAAGACAAGGACGTTTTTGAAGGAAAGATGTATGACTAAGTGGAAAAGTTTTCGTGTGACACGTTTCGTCCCTTAGGACTTCTTCAGATTGGGTTCGTTTACATGGATTCAACTACACGTGCTCACGAACGAGAGACGGCGGCAATTTTAAATTTAGAAACAAAAAATTCTATCTATTTTCGGCATACAATCTAGGCAATTTCATGAAGATTATTTCCCTTTGTTATTAAATATCCCGCAATATAATAATAGAAGATCAGCGTAGAATGGTGAAACGTTCTAAGAACCTGGATGCCAATTTACTGTGGATGAACGAGAGATTAAAGCAATTTCTAGACATTTTTATCTTAGTGAAATTTTTTCTCTTTTAATTAGTTTAGAATGTGTTTTGTGTGTTATTCTTAAAATGTCTCTTTTGTATTCATCTATCTTTTGTTTAAACCTCTTGAGTTCATCCACAGTAAATTTTTGTCCTGTCTTTTACAACGTTTCATCATTCTTGGAAGATCTTCTGTTACCCCAAAGTGAGATATTTGATAACAATTTGCTAGATTGTATACCCTAAACAGGGAAAATATACAAAATAATTTTCTAACGTTTAATAACTTTAAAATACCCAATGTCTTGTTCGTGAGCATGTGTAGTCACATGAACGTAAACCAAACCAAAGTTCGATGGGGTCCTTCTGTTATCATATTGCGGGATATTTAATAACAACAAAAAAAATAAAAAAATAAAAAATAAAAAAAATAAAAATAATAATAATAATCTCGATGAAATTGGCTAGATTGTATGCCCAAAATAGATAGAATTTTTTTTCTAAATTTAAAATTGTCAACCTCTCTCGTTCGTGAGCTCGTGTAGTTGAACCAATGTAAACGAACCCAGTCTGATGAAGTCCTAAGGGACGAAACCTGTCACACAAAAACTTTTCCACTTAGTCATACATCTTTCCTTCAAAAACGTCCTTGTGTTGGCATATAAAAATATTATAAATCGTTCTGCCATATTGAGAGAAACAGTAAGTAAAGTAACTAAACATCTTGTATAAATGGATAAAGAGCAGAAAGTCAGAGGAATGCTAAGGAGACAAACATTTATTATAACTAAGAAGGAGAGGAAGTTGTGGAGAGTAATGTCTGTCTCTGTCCTTAAGAAGTAAGTAGGACAATAGTTATTTGATCTTTATTTTCGAGCCCCTCGAAATCGGTAGAGGCAGAATTAAAATTTAGTTTAGGCAAGCACGAGCCTCAATATTTTTTATGATTCATACTTAAAAAAAAAGTATATTTCTCATTTTTTTCACCCCAAGCAAGGCGATAAAGCCACTCAGACACAAAAGATTACTGAATATGAAAGAACAAGAAAAAAAAAAAGAGAAACATTATTAAAGAGTGAGAACAATAAAAGAAAAGGAAGCAAGAAGAAAGTAGATAACGATTGATATTGCATTTAAATTTTTGAAGATCAAAGTTGACTGGGAAGCAAGAAACCTGAAGAGAATTCCACAAGCGAGAAGTGCGAGAGAAGAAACGGTTAGCACACAACTTATGTTTACATGTAGAAACTGTAAAATGATGAGACCTCTCTACCACACTAGTACTGCGCTTAAATTAATCTAGAAAGCATAGAGGAAAGAGTACAGTACAATTAGCATGAAAGTATTTATAGAAAAGTACAGTAAAGATACATGATGGTGGTGGGAAAGTGACTGAAGCTGAGATGCCAGGTCAGGACGAATAATATTGCTGATTTTTTTTTTGATTTCATAAAAAATATCTAAATATATAGCAGGAGAACCATATGTGGCAGAAAATTTTTATTTGACAATTTTCTCTCTCTTTTTTTTTTTTTACTAATTTTTCACCCAATACAAGCCTCAAGAGCCACCACCCAAAGTTCAGTGTGTTTCTGAATAAAGTTATTGTAAGAGCGTAAGAGTTGGGGGAAGAATGTGCCGTTTATGAGGAGAGACATAATGGATTTGTGACTATTAAAATAGGGAAGTTATTTATTATTCCTAAATTACCATTGGCCTTTTATCTTTGTCCTTTTCAGAACTGGCATTTCGAGAGTCTTTTCTTATGAGTTCATAATATTCTCACCGTTTCGTATTTTTTATATTATTTAGATTTTTTATTGTTTTTATTTTATTATTGTTATAATTCTTTGTTATGGTTTTTATTTGGGAAATCCGATGTCAGATAGATATACGGATAGATAGACAGATAGATAAACATGTAGAGAGAATCAGAGAAAGAGAAACGAGCAAACGAATTTAACATCCGTCATGTTCAGACGGCACAGAGTTCAAAACAATTTTCATATTTTCTATGTCCTATTTTAAAAATTTCCTTTTCCTTATCGTGTCTTAACCTTTTACATGAAACGATTTTCTTTGTCCTTCCGCCATTTTTCTAGATTTTTCTTTTAAGGATTGTTGATTTACGTTTTTTTTTTCCGAATCTACAATTCGTCCTGATCTTTTACAATAATTATGGTCACTTCGTTTGCTTGTCTTTAATTTCTTCCGTCTCCCTCCCAATTTTTTGTCCAGCATTTTTCTACTTTCGTCTTTCTTGTTCTTCTCTACTCAATCACCTCTTCTTTCATATCTTTTCGGGGTCCTTTTCCTTCCACACAAATTCCTTATTTGCTATAATTCACTTGATATTGCAATCAAAAGTACACCCTTCCTAATTATACCGCCAAATTGCTTTTGCCCCGGTTTGGCCCTCGACTACTTCCGCTTTGTCACGTTATGCATTTCCGTTAGCATTTCGAAACTCCCAAATATGTTTTCTTTTTACGCTTTCACACAGCTGCTCTATTAGGACATTAAAACTACGAGGGAGTTTTTTTTTGACTAACACTGCCATGAAAATATTTAATAATTCTTATACCAACTATAAAATATGATAATATACTTGACATTTATCGACGTCGTCTTAAGGAATTTTCTGCTGTTGTTACGACAAATGCCAACATCGTCGCCATCATAAACATGGCTTCTGGCGGCCTGAACTTGCGAATGTATTTTTTTTCAATTCGGATTTCCGATGCCACGAGTGCTATGTAATAGGGAAATTCAAAATTAAAATTTCGCTTGAAACATATTTTCGCTCGTATTGTATATAATAAATAATGAAGTTTAAGACAAGTTCCTTTTGCATATTCTTCTTCTATGTGTTGCGTTTCCTCAGTACATAAACGATCATGGCTCTTCACAACCTCCATTCCCTTGTGATTATTAAACTCTTTTCTAAGTCTCCCCCAAGTTCTACTATTAATTCGTACAAGCTCGTCGAGTAACTTGTTGTCTTCCCCTTCCTTGTCCACAATATGTACCGTGAGGCTTAAGTTTTCCGAGCCGTCCTTCCTCAATAGATGTCGAATCAATTTTAGCGGTCCTTTCTTGATTCTGATCATAGAGGTTTTTTACGACTTCGGTTCTATTACTGTTGTACCTTTAAAAAGGTTACAAACAGACTAAAGTGGTAGGGAAGGAACAGCAACACGCGCGTCGATGGAAGAAAGCGAGGTTTATTGTAAAAGAAAATACACTACTGAAAGAGAGGGAATTGGTTAGCAGACTAGTAATTCCCGAAGCTAGGATATCTACCAGACGCCCAACGCGGTCAGATGTGGCACAAGGCCAAAAATTCCTCGTATAAAACGGTGTCGGGTAGCTGTTTCCCGAGACGAGATTCTGCCATTCGACATAGCCTCGTCTGGGGATCCTCTCTGCCTGGAGGTAGAGAGTTTGATCAGAATAGCTGGAGACGAATCTCCAACTTTAGACTAATTCTCGAAGCAAACCCCAGGTATATCCTGTGCTCACTATATATAGCTATTGATATTGTCAGTGGTGATAGGAAGTGTGGAACATTCCATTACAACAGTTACACGATTCGTCCATGGAATTCTCAGTATCCTTCTGTAGAACCCAAAACCACATTTCTGCGGCCTCACTGTCATCCTCATCATTGAGGATATTGTGTAGCCTTCACTGCCCTATCAGAGGATTGACACATAGAAATCCCACTCTCTTTTCTTTGTTTCAACCGATATTCATTCCGTTTGTTAGCATCTTGCTTACTTTTAGAAATGCATCTGTCATCAGTCAAATGTGACTTCGTATCTAGGTGTCATTTCTTTCAATCCTCACATATTCAAACTTCTATATCTGCTTAATGTTTATATATCCAATTCGGAACTTGCATTTTTTCTCTCTTAATGTTGACAATACTTCGTGCAGCTGATGGTTGGCACTTGCTGTCTTCTACTGTTTTTTCTAAGTGAAATAGTGAGACGGTGGGACCTAATTGCCAATCTTGTAGCACGCTTATGCAGTTGAAGCACTAAAGAGGAATCCGCATCAGAACAATTGTCTTGAAAATACTTGTAGAAAAGACAGAGGGAAACGATGTCCCGCTAGTGAGAAAGTGACTGAAGACGAGATGCCAGATGACGATCGATTACATTGCAGATCCTTCTTATAATCATGTCAAGAATCTTAAGATGAATAACAGAAGCACTAGACTACATATGGCAGTGGTATTTAATTGTAGATTTATAAATGTGCTAGATGGATTCTGACGAAAAATTGTTTGGCACGACACAGTAAACCAAATTTCCTATTAGTAGGCCTAGCAATTGAGTCAATATAATCCTTTCACTCCACGTCGGTGGAAAACGTTAGACCTAGAAGACACAAAACGTTGCTATTCTGAAGGCCAGACCTTATGGCGATTAAATTAAAGCAGTTTTGTTTTGGCGGCATTTAAATTTACAAGCCATTCCTTGTTCTTGTTAACAACTGATTCGAGGCGTCTTTTCAATATAATGATATCGGCAATATCGTTGTATCTTGTATCACTGTCACCTGTTGGACATGCGTTCAGTCCTTGGATGAGGCTGTTAAACAATTACAAACAAGAACGAATATGACAACTGAAGATGGCCAAAACATACTTGGCCGAAACGTTGTGTCCATAATAGCATCTATAATAATCCAGATGGGAACAAGATTTCGAAACATAATTCAAGTATATATATATATATATATATACAATAAATTATAAAACAAATATTGAAAAAATAAAAAGATTGAGTAACACAGATTGGCTTGTCAGTTGACTTAGGTATGTTTGAACGAAGAATTGTTGCCTAAATACAGAATCTGCCAAAAAATCTATACACACTTCCGAAAAAGAAAACTTGTCATTCGTAGATTTATCAAACTGCGAAAACATTATTTCCTGTGGGATGCTACTTTCTCGATAGATGGCATTACATTGGCGGCCCTTAGACCAGATGCTGAAAATGCCCTGGACACTTTGGCCAAACAGTAGTTCGTCTTTCTATTAAACGTCTGCAAGTTAAAGGCATCCATTTTGAGTTTCTTTTGTCATTGTACTTTCCAATGGTAACTTGTTGATGTTTGAATAAATTTAGTATTACAATATCTGTATAAGTTTTTCCTTTCCTGAAGTGTGTGTATATTTTGGGGGTGGATTCCGTATATTATCTCATACAAGTTGTCTCAGAAGTCACATAACTATTTTTAAATATTATTATTAGATATCACATTTTTATAATTTTTATCTATTTTTCAGAACATAGATTAACATATGAAAATTATCTTTGAATCCATGAAATTGTATTTTTGTATTTAATCAAGAAATTGTTTACTGGATAATTTCGTGAAATGATATGGCTACTAGTTTCTTCTGATTTGAAGCCTTATTCATTTTGGGGATGTCATTTTGGTAGGGTGGGTACATCAAAAAAGTGTAGACAATTTAGCAACTCATCGATGAAATCTATACAGAAATTCGCCCGTGTTAATAAACACTCTTCTGGAGAAAGCTATAGAAAGAACGCGTCTGTGTGACGTAGAAAATTGAAGATATTGACGTTGAATAAGTTTTAATGATTAAATGTATGTATCTCCATGAAAACGCTAAAATTCAGTATACCGTGATGAAAACAGGCTCCAAACTTAATGAAAACATAGCTTTATCGTCAAAATCTTTGTTATTATTAAGAGGAAAGATCAATGTAAGTTTTGAATATTTAATTCAATTTTTTACTCCTTTTTAGGATATTCAAAATTTTGATTAAAAACCTTTTTTTTACTTGCGTCAGCGGGTGTAATAACTTAATTTTACCATAGCAAATTTTGGCCTCTTTTTTTTTGCGGTGTCAGACACATTAAATCGGAAATTCTTGTAAAAATCAAACAAGTGTCAGACTTATTCGCAATTGAATTCAATTATTTTGGAATTATTTTTATTAGAAACTCTGGGTAAAAATATTTTTTACATGTATTTTAACCACTTAATTAATTTTATGAAAACTTGAGAAATTCAACTAGATAATTTTTTGTGACAGTATTACTTAAAAGTAGAATTCTTTGAAGAATTTAAATTACCGAATTTTTTTTTCAAAATCGAACCCCATCTTAAGGAAAATCTGTCCTGAATCGAAAAAGTAAAAAAAAAAAAAAAAAAAAATCACAATAAAGCAAAAACATTATGTAAGTAGAGAAGCTTTTAAGGGCTTTTATGAATAATATATATTAAAGACAATATTGTCCGAAAAAAAAATTTCGATAAAAAATGAATTTTTACAAGATTTTACATTTTCTTACAATTTAAATTGAATAATTTATAAAGTTTTTTAATCTTTCAAAATTCATTTCTATTTTTATTGCGTATAATACACACACACACACACACACACACACACACACACACACACACACACACACACACACATATATATAAATATAAATATATATTATTGGTTTACGCCATTCCATATATATATATATATATATATATATATATATATATATATATATATAACGTGGTAAACATTAATTTGTGATTGATTGTCTTGAAGAGTAAAATATCAAATCTGATAATAGATTTATGGAACATGTCGCCCTGATGAGGATTTTAACGTGCGATTTATGAGTTGGTCTATAAAATAAAAGGCTTCTCATACCTTACGAAGAGCTTTATCTATGTAAAATGTGTGTGATTGGTTGGCTTTTTTTTAATAAAATGTTCAGTCGAAAATGCCATTATAACATTTCTGACCTAAGGTCTTTGGTTGGGACCCGGAAAGAAATGATTATACACCAGAAATCAAAGGAATTATAATACTTTTAATACGATTATCTGATAATCTGTTTTGTGAATTCAACTCACTATTTACCACCAGACTCACCCGCCTGTAGGATTCTTTTCTAAATTTCTTTTTCATTTGGCTATGTTGCATTGCAGCTTCTTCGTTAACTCCTAGGTACCTTCTTTAGGATTCTTCTTGCTACAGTCCCCTAATCTTTGTGACTAAATCAAGATGTATTCAGTGACTCTTTGTCCATTATTATTATTATCCCAAAATAACTAACTAAACATTCAGGATATAGGCGTTTATGGCTCTCCACAATTTCCTGTCCTTCGTAGGACATTTAGCTTTTTTGTTATTTCTCTTAAGCTCTCTTCCGCGATCCATTTACACAAGCTCACTAACTATGTTATGCGTTGTTTACCTCCGTCTCTTTTGCCTTCCATATGTGCAACTTTTCCATGCCCGCCTTTCTCATTATATCCGCAGAAATCTCCATTTTCTCTTCCTTGTGTAATGTGTAAGTTTCCTTTTTGTTGCCAATTTCTTTAAAACTTCGTCGTTGCTCGCATGATCTGTTCATGGTATCCTCAGCAGCCTTCTGTAGAACCACATTTCTGTTACTTCAAGTCACTTTTCATCTTTGAGGAAAGTGTCCAGCATTCACTGTCATATAAGAGGACTGATATTACATAATAGTTCAGTATTTTTTTCTTTGCTTCTCTTGCTTCAAGTATCTTCTTCATTTTTGAGGAGATTGTCCAGCATTCACTGCCACATAGGAAGGACAGATATTATGTAACATTATATAACTAAACCAAACCAATCAAAATATTTAGATTTCGGCATTAAATGACCCATATAGATGTTGATATACCACTAAATAAAATCAAACAACCAACATTAAAAAAATCTTTCATGACATTAAGTCATACAATATCCTACAGTTTCTTGCGAAATCAAACTGTTTTCTAAAATATAACTTCAATAATGTAAAATATAAACTACGTGAAAAATATTTAGACTTTGGCATCAAATGACCCATAGAGGTGTTGATATACCACAAAACAAAATCAACCAAGCAAACAATCCACATAAAGAACACTTTCATGAAATTAATACATATAAAATATCCGATAATTTCTTAAAGAAATCAAACTGTATTCCAAATTATAACTTCCAACAAACTACAACATAAAACATACGCATGACCGTCTCTACAAATTGTTTAAACAAACATGTATATGCACAAAAGCTGAGTATCATCTACCATGGAGGCAATTGCGAAAGCAGAACAACATATATCTATATTACTTCAAAACACGTTATAAAATTAAATTTAGCTTAATAAATGCCCCATGAGGAGCTGATGTGCCATTAAATTGACATATCAAGTCAATCATAGCGGTAGTTGATGAGGAGGACGGTGATAATGATGGTAATGGTCATAATGATGGTGATGGTGACGACGACGATGATGATGATTTTCTCATTGCATTGCCCGTCTCGGAGCGGAAGAAAATTAGATTTGGCTCGCTTTGTTCTTATTTATGTTGACTATAAATTTCCTCTTTTATTTCTATGCAGTTATTTACGATTTTGTTTTTTCAAAACCAAAGTGCTGTCTGACTCACTAGCTTTTATTTTGACTTGAGATCGATTTCAGCTGATGGCGTCGTTTGGATAATGACAAGCGTAAATCCATTTTATGAGGAAAAACACTCCCCCTCCATGTTCATTAATTAATCAGAAGTACACAGATGCTGACTTACATGTATGTCTTTACAAATATGCTAGCACACATAACTGTAGATAACTTTCTGATTTAAAAAGTTTATTATACTGTTGTGTGGTTTGTTTAATGGATGAATTATTATTTGACACATTTCACTCCAAGCAAGATAAGAAAGCCACTAAGACGCAAGGTGTTACTGGCTGTGAGCGAATACGAGAAAAACTTTATTAAGGATCACATTTCATATCCGTCTTTGAATTTTGTTAAGAAACTCGAGATGAACAGCGTGGACGCCAGTACAACCCTTATCATATGGCGCTACAGAATCACAGACAAAGTGCTGAATCCAATAAGAAAAATCTCAAACACTGATGATTATCAAATAATAAAAA
Organism: Acanthosepion lycidas; assembly: GCA_963932145.1. Taxonomy (NCBI): domain Eukaryota; kingdom Metazoa; phylum Mollusca; class Cephalopoda; order Sepiida; family Sepiidae; genus Acanthosepion; species Acanthosepion lycidas. The sequence goes on along the minus strand of OZ010604.1, from coordinate 29,841,248 downwards.
AAAGTAACTAAAATGGTCAGCACACATAACTACATGTGAAAAAAAGAAGCTATAATCAATATCTTTACCTTCGACACGACCTTAAACAAAAGGGTAGTAAGGAAACAGCTTTCAATAATGGACTGAGCTACAACAGTTCGGGAAATGGAGATTCTATATTCTTGAAAAATGTTTTAACAGAAAATGTTATCAATCTCAGAAAGAGAAATGAATAAGACACAAGAGCCACTCGAGGTAGAGGGTTACAGAATAAGAGATAAAAGCCACTGTTTATTGATTCTCCTGCTTGTGTGGCATGTTAACAGACATAGAGTTTTCACGCAGCCACCCTCTTGACTCAGGGCAATACTAGCACTTCAATGCACTTGATGTAGGCCTCCGTTCTTAGTCTGAAGTCGTGTGGGAAGATGAATGGAAGCATAAGGTCGTCATCACCCGTAACCACTCCAAACATTTTCGTAATCACCCCTGGACTCACCCAACTCTTTTCGAATCCTCTGCACTATCCTCAGATTGACATCTAAATGCTATGTGAAGTTGAAATAAGTTGTTTTCCTTGAGATTAGCATCAGCTATACTGATGGAAGACAAGAAGGGTTCTTTATGTTGATTAAATAGTTTCGTTTTGAATTCAGAGTTTTCCTTCTAGGCTAGCTACCACATGAGTCCAGTCTACGTTGTTATTTAGCATATATAAAGCGAGTTCCAATACTTGGACCAATTTTAAATTTGAATTATGTTTGTGCGTCTAATGATTTTTTCCTTTTTCTGTCAGATTTAACAACTTATATCTTTGGCAATTTCAACCAAGGAAAGATTAACAATCAAAGAACATGTTCAAGTTATCGAAGCCTATTACGATAACAGAAATGCAATGAGAAGTTCCCAGGTCTCATCATCTCTCGAAACATTGGCCACCATGATCGTGCGACTTGACGCTTTTAGATTTCTTTCTTTGGGGGGTCATCTCAAAAGTAAGGTCTATGCCAACAAGCCAACAACAATTCAACAGCTGAAGAATGAGATAATAAGGCATATTGGTGAGATCGAGGAGCAACTATGCAGAGACGTCATAAAAAATTTTGACCATCAAGTGGAAGTGTGCCGCCGAAGCCTTAGCAGACATTTGGGCGATATTATTCTTCACATATAAGTACTATGACTTAAATAACATGATCCAATAGAGAAATAAATAAATTTTCACCTATTATTTACTGTTGACATTGATCCGTCTTAATCAAACACCCTTTATAAAGAGACGGATTCAGGCTTTTCGAAAGATCATTATGGTGAAAGAGAACTATAAAAGAATATTTATTCTCCTATTTTATTTCTCCCATTATGGGTATTATTATAACCGTAATATAATAACACCGTATTTCATGGACGAAACGGAATGACCGAAAGGGAAAGGAATGAAAAACATGCTTTTTTCTCAGAGGGAATATTATAACACTAAGACATACACAAATCTATATAGACACACGGTGAATCTTCGGCGAGGGTTAGGGGCCATAATTGGTCGCAGATAGTTAGAATACCTGTAACCCACGCTAAGTAACTATTTTGATTGTTACAACCCCATATGCCTTAAACTTACATCCTAAATACTTTAGAAAGTTTCCTGACCCTTTTAAAAAGATTTTTGAAAAATAGTATTGGTCACCATACAGTTAGCGTATATTTTCTTTCATACGTACAATAGCCATTTTTAATTGCTCATTGACAGATACAACCATTAAAATTACTGTATAAAATATGTGTAACAAAACATAATAAAATATAAATTTTAAAACATTTTCTAAAATCAGAACTGTGTTGATGCTCCCAAACTTATGATAAGGCACTTTTAAGACCCCAGACGCAGCCCCTAACAAAAAACAAAGCCCAAGCACTACGCATGTTTTTTGCATTTGTTTTTTACAATGCAGATGTACAATTCTGTCAATGTTTTAACTCACTTAAATAACAGAAAAAATAATACAAAATATTATAAATATGTTTTATCGAAAAAAATACGCGAATTGAGGGAGTTCTCAGCGAATAATTTGCATATGTGTTCTTCAGAAAAAATACGTGAATATTCAGGGTTTTCGTAAATAACAAGTTCATATGTTCTAAAGAAAAATCTGTGAATGTTTGAAGCCGTGAATGCTGAAACGCGAACAAGTTAGGGATGACTGTATATGCACATGTTCCACACGTTCATATATATACACAGCAAGTATAAGGAGAAACAAAAAAGGAAGGGTTTTGCATATAATATGGAGATTCTTCTGTGTTTCTGGAGAAGCTATATTTAGCACTCGAGATTCCAACGGCCGCGTTCATCTGTGTTACAGGTGAGGACATATTCCACGAATGGAAAACAGCTAGTCTTGTGTTTTCCCTAATTAAGGACTGAGTTGGGGTTTCTTTCTATCTCAGGGAAAGATATATTCCCAAAGGGAAACGACACCATCGACTTGAAAGCTGCTGGGGTCCGGCAGATTTAGACTGTGCCCTGGCCAAGAGGGAGCCTGGCTAAAAAAAGCAACCTTTCCGTTTAGCAGCTGTAAGTAAACTGAAATTTACTGCCGCTATAGTCACTGTAATGATTGACGTCACTACGCGGCCGTCAGGTAACCCACGTGACTTATCTCCACGAAAGGGAGATAAACGACTTTTCTATCCTTACAAGTGCAAAAGAGGACGCAACAGCCTTACCCGGAATTTGAAAAAATATAATGTTCTTATATATATGTTCTTACTTATAATCATCGATTAGTAAAGCAAGCAAATTAGGCAGAGTTCTATGCAAAGAACTTTCTTAAAAAAAACCCCAAAGATATAAAAGAATCGACTAGGTAATATTCTTTGCTCGGTCTTTCATTCGTCTTTTTTTTGATAGACGGCAGAATTGATGTGAAAATGCGACAGTCTAAAGAATAACAAAAAAAAACAAAAAAAACGACACAACAATCAAATAAAATCTGGGAAAATAGTTAATCATGCGTTCAACTTTACTTTTAAATAAAGCAAATAATATCAACACTTGCGACTATTGGCTGGAATTGATCGGTTGTATCATGTATGACAATTGCCACACATAATAACGTGGCTGAGAAAGACATAATCGCTATTATGTTTATGCTAATGTGAATCATAACAGACAGAGGTGTGAACTTATTAGTGAAAAAAATAACAAATCCAATCTCTAAATAAGACCAATGGCGAGTCGATACACCCAGGATCTACTCTAGTGTTAATAGAGAAAGAAATAATAGAAAAAAAATAATCAAATGGCAAGATTGATTATGAAAATGCATAAAATCTCTTGATCTCCGAATTCTTTCAAATATTAGTCACCGGAATTTCAGTTTCTGAAACTGGAATGAAAGCAACAATGGCTTCTTTTTTCTTTTATGCGCCGTGCCCCTTCAGATATGTAGGCGATCATTGCCCTCCACGTCTTCCTTTCCTTTGTAGTTCTTAATACGTTTTGTCATTTTTGTCATTTCTCCCAAACCCTGTTCTACCATCCATTTATTCAAACTTTCCTCTCTCCCTCTTGTTCTTAGTCTGTCATGTGAGTATCAGATTTTCCAAGCCCTCTTTCCTCATTATACGCTCCAGAAATTTTAATTGCCTCTTCCTGGAGTTAAGTATATGTTTCCTTTTTGCTTCCATTTTCTCCAAAATCTCATTGCCGACATGTTCAGTCCATGGTATCCCCAGCATCTTTCTGTAGAAGCACATTTCTGTTGCTTCAAGTCTGTTCCTTTTCTTTGAGGAAATTGTCCAGCATTCACTGCCATATAGGAGGACAGATATCACATAACAGTTCAGTACTCTTTCCTTTGTTTCTAACAAAATTTTTGTCTCATAATACTCTGCTTAGCTTTAAATCCGTGCATGATGATATACATGGAGGTATATTGGCTATGCAAATGAGGCTAAAGTTGAAAGCATGGTGGCCAGGCTATTTGACAGACGTAGAAGAGCATGTCAAAAAATTCCCAAAGTGTGCAGAGAATAAAGAAATTTAGACAAACTAAAAATCATTCTTGGCCAAAGAAAATGGAATTTCCAATTTCTTGCTTCCACAAATTTCAAAGAGAAAGAAATAACAGAAAAAACGCAAATCAAATATTAGGTTGGGGCAAAAATAATGTCGGTTTTTGACGTATTTTTTAACGTCAAAAATCGACATTATTTTTGCACCAACCTAATAGCAAGATCGGTTATGAAAATGCATAATAACTCTCAACACTTTATCTCAGAATTCTTTCAAATGTTACCACCATTTCAGTTTCTGTAACTGGAATAAAAGCAACAATGGCTTCTTTTATGTGCTGTGCCCCTTCAGATATGTAGGCGATCATGGGCCTCCACATCTTCCTGTCCCTTGTAGTTCTTAATAGGTTTTGTCATTTCTCTCAAACCCTGTTCTACCATCCATTTATTCAAACGTTCCTCTGTCCCTCTTGTCCTTAATCTGTCATGTGAGTATCAGATTTTCCAAGCCCTCTTTCCTCATTACATGCCCCAGAAATTTCAATTGCCTCTTCCTGGAGTTAAGTATAAGTTTCCTTTCTGCTTCCATTTTCTCCAAAACTTAGTCATCCTTCACATGCTCAATCCATGGTATACTCAGCATCTTCCTCTAGAAATACATTTCTGTTGCTTCAAGCCTCTTCTACATCTTTGAGAAGATTGTCCAGCATTCACTGCCATACAGGAGGAAATATATCACGTAACGGTTCAGAACTCTTTTCTTTGTTTCTAACGAAAGTTTACGACACAGCATCTAAAAATGTTGAATTAAGTGGATGTAAGCGTAAAATCTATTCTAAAAGATTCTTTTATCAGAATTTTCGCCTGTGGAACTTTCTTCCAATTTCTTGCTTCCAAAAATTTCAAAAGTTTAAATGCCATCGCAATCTTCTTTCTTTTCTTTTTTTTAATTCTCTTCTTTTATTGTTTTTTTACTTTACTAACGTTTTCTCATTCTTTTTCACTCCTTGTAACCTCTCGCGTCGTAGTAGCATTTTTAAATAATAGTCTACCAGATTTCATCTTTCTTTTTATGTACCGTGTCCTTACAGGACGTAGGCGATCATGGTCCTCTACTTCCCCCTATCCCTTGTGGTTCTCAACAGGTTTTGTGTTTCGGCCAACACCCCCAGACCATCCTCCGCCAAGCCGCCCCCACCCCGCGTATGTCATGAACTGCTTTACCCTATCTCTTTTTTTGTTTGTTTTAAATACTAGTATATTTTAAACAATCGTATTTTCCCCTGACTTCCTCATTTTGACCTTAAGATCAGATGGTAGACAAGACAAAAGAAGTCCTTTTTGATTGGTTAAAAATAGCGTGGGTTACGGTTAGAGAGATAGAAAATTATTTCACTGAGTAAGTTTTTATATATCTTGTCCCGGGGAATTTGCTCCCCAGTGAGGGTGAGAGAGCCTCCCCACTGGCTAGTTAGAAACGTACACATCGACGTGGAAAAAGTGGACAAAAAAAAGTGAATTTTGATTTACTACTTTATTAAACATAAAGTAGTAAATCAAAATCCACTTTTTTGAAGTTCTCATTCTATCTATCTATCTATCTATGTATCTATCTATCTATCTATCTATCTATCTATCTATCTATCTATCTATCTGTCTCAGTCTGTTCATATCTATCTATCTATCTCAGTCTGTTCATATCTATCTATCTATCTATCTATCTATCTATCTATCTCAGTCTGCTCATATCTATCTATCTATCTATCTATCTATAAAGGTCTCTATGTCAGTTTCTTCATATCTATAAAACCACCACCCGCCACCCACACAGATGTGTGTGCATATATATATATATATATATATATATATATATATATATATATATATATATATATGTGTGTGTGTGTGTGTCTACGTGTATGTGTGCTCTCAGGCAGTATATCCTTCGACTCAGCCACGCACCAGACAATGCATATTTAAAAAGTATTCTAGAATGTTTAGGCCGGTAGACGATAATAAAAAAATATACTGAAAATAAACGGAGCGTCTACTCAAATATAGGTATCCACTAAAATAACTTGTAAAGTGATTATATATATATATATATATAATCACTTTACAAGTTAATATATATATATATATATATATATATATATATATATATATATATATATATATATATATATATATATATATATATATATATCCTATAACAAAATTTAATCATATGGTACCTGGTGTGGTGGTGTTAATTATTTATATCATTTTATAAAAAAGTTCTTTTAAAAAATTAGCATCACCAGGTATTCAGATTTTATCGCAATTACTATAGGTTTCTCTTTATACTTTACCTCTGAAGCTGATCTTCGAAAAGATCGAAAGTACTTGGGTAAAAAATAACTACGTCGCCTTCCATGATAAATTTTTTCTTCCCATCAAGAAACTGATTAGATAACTAGAAATTATCAGTAAAAAAATAAGTAGACATAATATATCTATATTATTCAATGAAACACACATACACACGTTTCATATATATATATATATATATATATATATATATATATATATATATATATATATATATATATATGTGTGTGTGTGTGTGTGTGTGTGGAGAGAGAGAGAGAGAGAGAGAAGAATGCAACTTTGTTGTGGAATGACCCCGTCCACTTGAAGACCGTTCCCTCAAGACCTTCCCAGCTCGAAGTGGTATAAAACAACTTTATCGCCATCATCTGTCTTTCTGAACCATGTTCAATTATTGTCCTTTTACCTCACTAAACTTTTTTGCATATACTTCAGTCCTGCTAAACCCCTAGGCGTCGTAGTGGCTTTATCATCTTGCCTGATGAGTTATGATTGGAAATAAACACATCATAAAAATTACGAATGTGGAATTCATAAACCTTTCTTCCATACACGGTATCTCTCTAGGACGTGAGCGATCATGGCACTCCACGGCATCCATAGCTAATGTAGTTCTTTCTTCTCTTCAAGCTCGTCAGGTATACCTTCCTAACAAACCCATTCACTTCCGATGTCGTTTTTGCCTTTGTTATTGTATTCTATATATTTGTAAATTCCTGCTGTTTTCTATCTGAATTTCCTGAGATCAGGAATTATCATAATTTACACGATTTACATTCGCTTATCACAATGTTTAGGCCGTTCTGCCTACCGATTTTCATCAGGTGTATATTTTACAATCAGGTTCACTCTGTAAAAACAGAGTCGATCAAGGAACAGTTTATAGGAATATGAGGGGGTGATGACGGTTAACCCTAGACTAGAGCAGATTAAGATTATAGTGATTGGGGAAGGATCTTGTTGGGAGTCGGTTCCACAATGAAGCAGTACTGGGAAGAAGCTGCTCGAGTGGTACTTAGAACTCATCAAAGGAATACGAAGGGAATGAGGGTGATTTGCAACAATGTGTGTGGTATTGCGGTTCTTAGTTGTGTAGGTTAAAAACGATTGACGAAGGCCCCCAGAATTTTTGTTAAGACGACAAATAAGCGATCGGAAATGCCTTAAACGAGAAAGAAATAGAGAAGCGAAGATGCCTGCTAAGGAATTTAAAGGTTTAAAGAATAGAAATTACAGTAGATGGGATTGAGTTATAGAGAGAATAACTTTAGATAAAACTCTATTAATTAAAGAATAACTTTGAATAAAACTCTGTCAATGCAGGCTCAGAATAAGTGCATCAGAACAAAATGTATTAAGACGAATATAAGAATCTTAATCCTAGTAGATAATCTCTGATGGGGCCTAGGGCCACAGCCTTAAGCAGCTAGGTGTGGTTACTGCGATTTCTGTGTCAAGTAGGGTTTTACGGGACGGATATGCTGAGATGCACGCCCAACGGAGTAGAGTAAGGAGTGCGTGAAAAAAAAAATCGTTTGAGTACGACTGAGAGAGAGAGAGAGAGAGAGAGAGAGAGAGAGGGGGGGGAGAAGATGAAGATATAGAGTTAAAGAGGAAAATTAAGAAAAGGCAAAGGAAGACGAAGAAGAAGAATCAAATAAGAGGGGGCGTAGAAAGAGAAGAAAATGAAAAAAAAAAGAAGCAAATGAAGAAATAGAAGAAAATCGATAAGAATATGAGATTAGTTATTGAAAAGTAGCAGAAAAAGATAAAAAGGTTCAAGAAAACAAAGAGGGTGTGTAGGAAGAGGGAATAATAATAATAATAATAATAATAATAATAATAATAATAATAATAATAAGAAGAAGAAGAAGAAGAAGAAGAAGAAGAAGAAAGAATAAAAGAGGGAGAGGGTGAGGAAGAAGAAAAGAAGAAGTAGAAGAAGAATAAGGCGAAGAAGAAGAGGAAGAAGAAGAAAAGGAGTGAGGAGAAGGCGAAGAAGACGAAAAAGGCGGCGGCGAAGAAGAAGGAGAAGTATAAAAAGGCGAAGTAGAAGAACAAGAAGAAGAAAAGAAGAAAAAAGCGAAGAAGACGATGAAGAAGGTGGCTAAGAAGAAGAAGAGGAAGGAGAAGTATAAAAAGGCGAAGAAAGAAGAAGAGGAGGAGGTGGAGGAGGAGAAGAAGAAGAAGAAGAAGCTAAAGGATATGAAGAAGAAGACAAATATAAAGAAAAAGAAGGTAAAGAAGAAGAAAATGAAGAAGAAGAAGTAGCAAATAGGCTTAATGATGATGGAATCGAACAAGAAATCGGAGAAAAACAAGAACTGCTTTCCATCGTAAAAGTTATAACGAAAAACAATTTGCCGTAAAGATTCAAACCGGTACAAAGAGAAATAATTAAGTCGCCTTCGATTAATTGAGCCTATAAATGTCTGTGTGGCGGGCGTAAAGCGCTGGGAAAATTCTAATAACCATTGATTGTCCCCTAGAGACAATGCATACGGTAAACAATGGCAACAAAAACAACAATAGACTGTCTAAGGCCATAATCACCGCCATTACTCTGACAGAAGCGTCCCTTCTGTAGCCTTTCTTCAATTAGATAACATTAACATTATTATAACTATTAAAGGGAAGGAATTTTGGAAAGAAAATAAAGCGAGACAAGAAGAAAGGCTCGGTATATTGCAAGCCAGAAGGAAAAGACGTCTTGCGTTACTTGGGATATTGTTCTTATTCGAAAGAAATTTTCAAATATTGTCTTTGACAATGCTGCTTGCAGTGACAATTCTAGTTTTAGGGTAGATATGACAATGCTGGAATGAAGAGAAAAAGAACGTAGGTCGTTTCTATCTATCTATCTATCTATCTATCTATCTATCTATATATATATATATATATATATATATATATATATATGTATCAGTCATTCCACATCTATCTATCTATCTATCTATCTATCTATCTATCTATCTATCTATCTATGTCAGTCTATTCATATCTATTTATCTATGTATCGGCGTCTGTTATCTCTCTCTCTCTCTCTACTCACATACACACACACACATACACACAGCTACATACACACACACAACCCATACACAAATGTGTGTGTATATATATATATATATATATATATATCTATATCTATATATATATACACACATACCTATATATATATATATATATATATATATGCATGTATGTATGTATGTATATATACATATATATATATATATATATATATATATATATATGTATACATACATATATGTATGTGTATATATATATATATATATCAATTTTTCGGCCATTCAGACGAGTAAATGATGTTAATTTTGTTTATTATAAACAAAGCATTTACGTAAATATTTGTGTTTATATAAACAACGTATAACAATAGAATATATTAAAATAATTGTCTGCCTGTCTGTCTGTCTGTGTGTGTGTCTGTGTGTGTGAGAGAGAGCGAGAGAGAGAGAGAGAGAGAGAGTGTGTGTGTGCCCGCGCGTGTGTGTAAAAGATATGTAAATATATATGCAAAATCTAACAAATATGAAAAATTTTGAAAACCTGAGAATATTTTTAGTTTTGTTAATGAATACGTGTTGCAAAATAAAATCCTTACATTTTCTTTCATAGATTCCATCATAGGACGGAACGCTTCGGCTAAGATACGTTCTCCTTTTGTTTTTATTCATAAATATATATATGATTGAGAAAAATTGATGATTTACATTCCACAAGGATTCCTACATTTATCTAATATAAGAATATTTAGACCAAAATTTAATTTCTCGAAATTTCATAAAATTAAGTATGTTAGGGTAACAGCTGTAAATATATTTATTTTTACCAAGATTTTCTAAAAAATAGTATTTTAAAATAATTTCATCCATTTGTGAATATATCCCGAAAATGTCATTGAAATCTGACAATTATTTGATTTTTTTTCAAAAGTGAAAAGACGCTAAATTTCCCATAACAGTCTTTGGCTCATGGCTGACGGAAAAAAACAAAAAAAAAACAAGATACTTAACGAAGATTTCGAACGTGCTAGAAAGGATAAAAACAATTTATAAAATATCAAGTCTTAACTTTTAAAAATAACATAAAATTTTAAGATAAAAACTTCATTTTCATCAAATCGGTGAACCTTTTTCATCATGATATCGTTTTAGAGAAAACATATTTAATATTTAAAACATATTTAAAGTATATCTCCTGCATATTTTGTATATATATATTGATTTTTATGTAGATGGAAGAGTTAAGTTAGATTCATGAATAATGGATCTATAGAAAAAATGTATATTTATACTACTATTAACACACGTTTAAAAAACTACATTACATCCCAATTTTTCTACAGATTCATTATTCATGAATCTAAGTTAACTTTTCCAACTACATAAAAATCAATATATATATATACAAAATATGCAGGAGATATACTTTAATGAAAATTGTTCAAAATATCCTGCAACGTCTTACTAAAATCTACATACTTTAACATCAAGAATTTTTTTTTACACTTATTTGAATATTATCTGTTACTTTCTTACACGTGACATGTATCCAATCAAAACATCCTACTGAATTTTGCTAACGTTTATACACGTCAGCGTCGAGAATGTTTGCCAAACATATTTAAATAATATCTGTTACTTCAATACACGTGACACGCACCTAAGCAATGAAATAGCCTCACGCAACATGCAATTAATTTGCGTCTCTTTGCTTTTAATCATTTTTATCAATTCTATCTTGATCTCTGACGAATAAAGTGAAACATGTTAGATTCAGATCTGGTTCCTACCTGTTCATTTTCCTATTATATATATATATATATATATATATATATATATATATATATATATATATATATATATAATGGACTCTCCCGTCGGTTTAGACGTATGAAGATCTGCCAGCTTATTGATTTAGTTATGAAAGTTTATGCGATAATCTTAAGTGGCATTTAAGACCCGCTAGTGATTTACAAAGGAGGCCACATGTGGAGCAGGTGTGAGAATTGTGAGATGAGATCACTGTTAGATTGGCTGGCCTTTTAGATCTTGCTCTGGCTTCTTGAAGATGATTCAGACAAGCAGATTGAAAATTGCTGAGTCCACTAAAACACGTTGATCTCCATTCTACCCGCTCCAAAGCTAAGCGCTCAAGGGTGTTATGTGGTATATTGACTGCTGACAAGTTGCTTTTCAGCTTGTCTTTGTATCTTAGCCATAGGCGTCCTACATTCCTGTAGCCCTGATCTAACTGGCTGTACATTAGGATCTTGGGTATCTATATATATATATATATATATATATATATATCACTTTTCAAACACGAAACATGACTATTGTCGGATAAAAACACAGGTACACTTTTGTTAAAAACAACCATTCTGTGATATTTTAAACTTAAATTAAATAAAATTTTTTTCAAACCAGATTACTTATATTTTAAATTAGCTAATATGCCTTAAATAAAAGTATATTGTATTTTTGCAATGTTGTTTGGAGTGATCCGTAGCAATAGCAACGTTATGCCTCCATTCATCTTCCCACAGGGCCGCAGTTTCAACACAGAGCCCTACATCAAGTACCTTGAGGAGGTAGTGATTTCCTGGGTCAAAGGGGTGGCTGTTGGAAGACCTTACGTCATTGCTGTCAGACAATTTCTGCGATCACATCACCCCTTACAACTGGCCATCTAACTTCCCAGACTGCAACCCCCTTGATTATTATATTTGGGGTGCAGTTAAGTGAGTGACCAACAAAACTTTCTGTAGCACCAAGGATGAACTGAAAGCAAGGATTATGACAGTATTCATCAACTTAAACAAGGAGACCATGTAGAAGATTTGCAGAGGATTGCGAAGTCATCTGGAGGCCGTGGTTGAGGCCAATCGTGATTTTATTGTATAAATTTACTCTTTAGTATTTCAAGATATTTTGTGTAATTTTTCTAAATATATATATTAAAATGAGATGTTAATTTTATTTTCATTTTGCGTAATTTAGACGACAAATGATGTCATTTGTTTCTGCTGAAATACACTTCGAGCAGATTTGAGCGTCCGAGAAAATTCATGGGAAATTTGTTGTTTAAAAACAGTAATTTTCTAACCAGACGTTTCATCTGTAGTTAATGTTATAGCACGTCAGGCTATATGACGGTTACGTGTAGGATACAGGTTCGAATCCTGTCGGATGGAATTTCTCAGACATTCAGGCCTGTAAATGCAGTTAATACCGTTTATTATCAATAAAACCTTTACTTAAATATTTGTATCTATAAAAATAATGTGTATAAACAGAGTATATATATATATATATATATATATATATATATATATATATATATATATATATATATATATATATATATATATATATATATATGTATGTATCAAATGTTTTTCATTCTTTATTGCAAATAGATTCATCACACAAATGCATATTTCCTCTACAAAGACTCACAGTAAAAAGAACTCTGTGGGTTGAGGGTGGTTTCGCATCAGTGTAACCCATCACAGAGATTTCCTTTTTTGATTCCAGCTTTTATCACTTGACACTTCAAAAATGAATAGCACTTAAACCCTTCAAGTAACGTCAGCTTAACTGCGGCTTCCATACGGCATGAAAATGAAACGCATCATTACCGACACGAAGTCAAAACGCTCTCGCATCTCATTCATACTACGACGTGATGTAAATGGTTAGCAAGCTTGTTTCACTTACGTCTGAGTAGTGAGTTCGATCCTCACTGAGTGTTTCACAGTTTCAGCCTTGTACTACACCTAAGCTACTTATAGAAAATAATTTTGAGCACTTTGGTACAGGGAAACGATGATTTTTTGAACCTATTGCCTACATCCTGGTAGTACCAGTGAGTTGTCGCTCCGTGGAACCATCTTACACTTGATATGATTTATTGATTCCACGCTTAAAGAATAAGCGTGTATGGTATATATATATATATATATATATATATATATATATATATATATATATATATATATAAATAAATCCCGTTTATTTTAAATGCAAACCAAATATTATTTTTATCAAAAGTTTAAATTACATAAGGGTCAGTCTATACTCAGTACCTGAATATTGGTTCGTTCATGAAACTCCGAGACGTGCTATTAGTGAGGGATAATATGTATATTTAGTAATATAAAATTAAAAGCTCTGTTCTATTACATCGAGTAACACCAGCGCTATATGTGCGATATATATATATATATATATATATATATATATATATATATATATATATATATATATATAATGAGAGAAAGAACAGATGGAGGAAAAATCCACAGTTCGTGGCATTTACATTTTTTTAAAAAAGGGCTCAATACAAAGTAGAGCAGTATATTATTATTATTATTATTATTATTATTATTATTATTATTATTATTGTATATTTAATTAACAAGACCGAAACAAAAGGATAAAAAGAAAAACGGAGGAGGATAAAAAGAACAACAGAAGATGTCGATTGACATTTCATTTAAATGTTTGAAGATTATAGCTATCAGGGAAGCAAGTAAGAGAGAGGGTGTTCCACAGTCGAGAAATGCGTGGAAAGAAACTGCTGGAGTAGAAGAGGCGACTACATTTAACTGTTTCGACAGTAAAAAGTGGGACCGATATGCTAAACTAGTAGCAAGCTTAAATTCATGCAGTTGGTGTAGCAGTGAAAATAGTTTGTCAAAGCAGTTGTTATGAAAATATTTATAGAAAAGACAGAGGGAAGCCACATTACTGCTGTGAGAAAAGTGACCGGAGTCGAGATGTCAAGTCAGGACCGATCACATTGCATATCCATCTTTGAATTTTGTCGAGAATATAGATAAAATAGCGGGGGCACCAGACCAGATATGGCAACAATATTCGATGCAAGGACGTATGGTAGATTTGTAGATGTGCAGGATGGACGCCAATGAGAAAAAAACCTTCAGGCGCGACCCGGCGAACCGACTTTCTTGCGGTAAATGCAGCTCTTGTATCGATGTAGTTTATTTGAATTGTAAATTGTTTGAATGAAAATTAATCGAAGGTACAATTATACTAAATAAATTATTGAAAATATCTATGTTTGTAATATGTACGGGGTCTTTCTTTGAGAATGTCAATAATGATTTACCTAGAATTAATAACGCCCTTGAAGGATGGCATAGGAATTTTTGCAGCAAGAATCATCCTATCATCCCACAATATTGAAATTCTTAGACGCAATTAACCCTTTCAGTCCTGCGTTTCTGAACAATTTTAAAGCTTCTGCCTGGACTCCTGAATTCGCAAATAATTGGTATGTAATATTACACGGTAGATATAAAAAAATATTTACACCGTTCAACCGGTAACTGATCATTATGTCATTTTTCTCAAACACCGGTAAAGCGGTGGTCAGGGCTCAAAGGATTAAAAGAGAACAAGACTTGGAAGAAATTCAAACTGCAAAAATAAGAGAAAGTTAGTAAAATATCGAGAACGCCAAGAAATAACGCGACATAATTGGAAAACTTAAAAAATTTAGTGACATCCTTTAACGAGTTCGCTACAGTAGTTGACTGTTTTGCTGTAGTATCAATTATCTTAAGGTTATAAAGTTTTTTTTTTATTAAATTGTTTTATTACGAACATTTGTATTTCGAATAATTAATTATCATTTGTGGACTTCCTCTTTTAATTTTTTACATTTTTATTGCAAGAAATAAGTTTGCATTTCAAATAATTATCATTTTGTATAAATGTCCTTTCGATTAATTTTCATTCAAACAATTTACAATTCGAACAGATGTTTTTCGAATAAATGTTTTCAAACAATGTCCACATAATCGTTCTGACGAGCTACATTCTTTGGTTCCACTAGCCCAGACCTTTGCAGGTCGAACCCAACATGCTACGTACACAAGGAGGCATCATCCTCATTTCATTCGTATTCCATTATCAGGCCAGAGATAGGACAAGAACAGTGAGGGTTCGTTAAATGTACCGGAACAAGAAACGCGATATCCATGGTCAGAATGTTAACAGAAAAAAAAACAAAAAAAAAAAACAACAAACAAACAATATAAATGCAGAATAAGTGTACCTATGTTTCATAGACTACGCAAGGTCTTCGACAAAGTACGCCACAGGAATTTGTTGGAACTGCTCAGCAACCTTGATATATTCGGTAAAGATATTAAAATAATCAAGAGCTTATACTGGAATCAAACAGCATGCATGCTCATAGGGAAAGAATTCAGCATATATACAAAAATATAAAAGGGGCATCTTCTCACCGGATCTATTCAACGTATACAGCGAAGCAATTCTGAGAGAATTGGATATCCTACCGGGATTCAGCATTGGCGGCTACAATCTTAACAGCATAAGATACGCTGATACTGATAGTACCGATAGCAGAGACGGAAATAAATCTAAAAAACCTCTTCCAGAAGGAAGCGAAGGAGAGCGAGAAGAAGGGACTAAGCATAAACTACAAGAAGACAGAATGCATGGGCATCAGTAAAAGGATGAGCCCGAAATGAGATTCGGAGGTCGTGGACATTAAAATCAAGGAGTTTTAGAAGTTTAAATATCTGGGAAGTGTTTTGACAGAGGACAGTAAGTGCGACATTAAGATCCGTAGACGTATTGGGATGGCCAAGGACGCATTCCAAAAGCTGGGCAGAGTACAGGAGGATTTCATTGCTAACAAAGAAAGGAGTACTGAGCTGTTACGTGACATCTGTCCTCCTTTACGACAGATGAAGAAGAGACTCGAGGAACGGAGAGATGTAGTTCTACAGAAGAATGCTAAGTATCGCATGGATCGAGCGTGTGATCAATGATGAGATTTTTGAGAGGATACAACCAGGGAAGAAGCTTATATTTAACATCAGGAGAGGCAGTTGAAATTTCTGGGACACGTAAGGAAAATTGAGGGCTTGGAGAATCTCATACTTACTAGGTTAATAGAGGAAAATAGAGTCAAGGGAAAGCAACGCGTGTCATACTTAGCGGGCTTAAACAAGTGAATGACGGAATAGGGCTTTAGAGAAGTAGCAAAAAGACAAGATATATTGAGAGCTACAAGGGATAAGGGGAAGTGGTGAGCCATGATTGCCTACGTCATGAAGGAGCACAGCACATAAAATAGGAAGAACCAACTTTCCTAGCAGAAAAAAAGCAATTGATTCAATATAAACTTTCTTCTTAGGATCGGCGGAAAACTTTAGCTTGAGAAGGCATAATAATTCATTCTCTTGGCAGCTATACCACTCTCTCTCTCTCTCTCTCTCTATATATATATATATATATATATATATATATATATATATATATATATATATTGGTTGATCAGAGTAAAGCTTACAAACCTTATAACTGCCATTTTTTTCGTAAAAAGAAGTTGTCTTTTGCTTTTAAATCTAAATGAATCATTCACTTGTCAGTAATTTACAATAATTCTGGACTCGATGATTTACTATATATGATTTAAATCCCCCGAAAATTTCTTCACTGTATATCCTTGCTTGACACAGCTAATGCTCGTGAGGAGTAGTAAGGGTCAATAAGCAGACGTAGCTCTTGGGGCACTGTTCCGAGGTTATCCGAAAACTTGGATGAGTATCGCTGAGTAAGTAGCGTCGCTATATCGAGTCTAGTTTGTGTCTTCTTCATCAGCGAGGCTTCAGTCGATTGGTTTTCAGTCGGAGATAGGCCAACGACGCTTGGCAGAGAAAGGCGAATTTATTTTTTTCATAAACATACCAGGGAATTCAATCGCTAAAAGAGTCTTGCATTATCAGCAGTAATAGTGGCTGTTTACATATTTGTTACTCTCCACAGTGCTTGCTCGACCGATTAAATTATTTTATCGCGAGCTGATATCGTCATCCACAGACAGACTGTTTCGCTGTATTACTGCTCATGAGTTTGGTCTCAGTCGGAGATTCAGATTCTAATCCCTACGCCATCAATGCCAGGCAGAGAAAAAGGCGAAGTTTTGCACACACACACACACAAACACACACACATACACACACGCACACACACACACATATATATATATATATATATATGTGTGTGTGTGTGTGTGTATGTGTGTGTGTATATATATTTGTGTGTGTGTATATATATATGCGTGTGTGTGTGTGTGTTAAGATATAATACGTGGCCTGACGATTGCATATAGCATGAAACAGACTGTCGCCTCTAAGTGTTGACTTCTATGTTCACTTTTATATTTATATATATATATATATATATATGTGTGTGTGTGTGTGTGTGTGTGTGTGTGTGTGTTAAGATAAAAGTCTGGCCTGAATGTTGGGGAAAATTAATTAAAGAAAAAATTGCGCTCTCCGGCAGAGTTGGAACCTACGAAGCTACAGTTATTTATGGCAAACTCTAACCAACTGAATTATAGAGAACAAGTCGGTCCGTCAAGTTCAAATTTGTGCGAAACTTCTCTCGCCATAGATCTCCTTAAATTTGTAAAATCTGCACAGTTTCACATCCAAACGAAAAAAAGTGATAATATATATATATATATATATATATATATATATGAAGAAAAATATATGGAAAAAACAAACAAAAATACTTATATGCAATTATGCTGTTTTAATGTTAATATAATGTCAACGTCGGACGTTTCGGTCTAATAAACCATCTTCAGGACATATTCATAAAATATAATTAACATTATCAATTCAACATGACAAAGACGATGGGCATAAGAACAAGACTTATCCAAACAGATAACTGAAAGTTTTATATGATCAGCGTTCCGTTTAAACATGGTCACGCTGTCGTCACGTGGGCGTCGCTGTGAAAACGTATTCCTAAAATTTGAGTATTTTGAATGAAAAATGAAAAATGAAAAGAATTCTATTTTGATCCAAAATGTACATGTACGCTTGTCGAGCATTAATCTTGCTAGAAAAGGGGAAATACTAAAGAAGCCAGGTCTAGTATTCACCGTGTGTGAGATGGATATTATGCCTGCTTCATAAATCCTCCTAAGATCTTTATTATGAAAATATTTTAAAATCTTCACGAAATTATATGTGGGTGAAACATGTAGGTCCGTAAAATCTCGTGTTTTCGAACATAAACGAGGTATTCACCTCGGAAATTTAAACAATGCTTTAGTTGTACACACAACTAAAGCAGATCATAATTTCGATTTTGATTTTGATTCCCCGGGATCAATCGGTTTTCCTTCGCGAGTGTCGGTCGGCCTTGAGGGCCGTTCCCCGGTCCAGTGACCTTTCTCGGCCTAGGAAGGTCTTCTATCGTGAATTAGTGGAGAGGCCCGCGAAGGATCCCATACGAGATACGCCCGGCTTGTCGGAGGAGTATTGCTCCTACTGGTCTTGGGCGCCAGCGGCGGATTACCTCAGTAACCCTGAGTTTTCGCTTAGCTGGCGATTGGCTCGGAATCGGCTGCCTCTCAACGACAAGGCTTTCATATGGGGCTTGGCGGATTTGCCAGACTGTGAACGGTGTGGCCTTGGCTTAGAAGAAACGGCTGCGCACGCCTTCTACCATTGCCCCCAGGTCCGCCCCTTATGGGACCATGTCGGCGAGCTGACGGCTCGTCTCGCTCCCGAACAGCTTGTGTCCGTTGATCGCGCATACGCGTGTGACAATGTGTCGCCCCCGTATTCCGGGATGAAACGGATGGTGTTTCTGACGCTGATGGCCACGGCTCGAATGGTGATTTGGACGACGCGAAAGGAGGAAGTCTTGCGAGGCAATCGTCTTTCTCATTCGGATCTAATTCGATTCTTTGAGCATCAGCTCAAGATGAAGATTAGATCGGATAGAAAACGATTGCATTCGACAGTCTTTAGCGAAAGGTGGGTAAAAGAAGCGAGATTGCTTCGTGTGAACGGGGCTAGCCTTGATTTTCTCTTCTAGGTCAACCTTTTGCACATCGGGGTGACTTCTTGTGGAACCCTCCCCTTGGTTAGGTTAGACAAGCTTCAGTGTACCTAGTTAATGTGAGTAAGTGTTGTTCCTGGCCTGCATCCCGGCCGTTCTTTGGTTATGATCCAAGTCGAGATTCCCATCCTCCCCAGTTTGTTTTGACCCCCCCCTTTTCATCTCGACTGGGTCAGTTTTATATTTTCCCATTCCAGCCTAATATTTTATACTTTTTCCCACTCCCTTAGCGAGAGCGTCTCTTGATTTTGTCCCCTGGGCAGAATACAGCGGCCTCTCTGTTTTATGGGTTGGACGGTCCCTACTAACATCAATTATGTTTAGTTTGTATTTGTGTTTATTTTAAGTTTATTATTGGGTTCATTTCCCTCCCCTCTCATTTTATCATTATTAGAATTGTATATATATATCATCATTAGAATTTTTATGGTATGCGGCGCGATTTTGGTAGGTCTCCCTTGAGAGCACGTGGTATTATGGTGGTTGAAGGATTGTTTGGTGATGGACAAGTTCTTTTGGTGAATGGGTCGCGAATCTGATTAGCTAGGTATAAGATAGTTAGTGTTGACCAGCCTCTACCCCTCCGTTTTATTGGCCTCGTGCCACAATTTGTACTTTTTGTACGAATAAATACCAGTCTTGTTCTTATGCCCATCCTCTTTGTCATGTTGAATTGATAATGTTAATTATATTTTATGAATATGTCCTGAAGATGGTTTATTAGACTGAAATGTCCGACGTTGACATTATATTAACATTAAAACAGCATAATTGCATATAAGAATTTTTGTTTGTTTTTTCCGTATATTTTTCTTCATACTGTCGGATCTATATCCATATATTTGCTTATATATATATATATATATATATATATATATATATATATATATATATATATATATATATATATATATATATAACAGGGCAATTGGTCCCTTTGCAGCAAGAAATTAGCTTAACTTCTAGATTCCTCCACTAAATAGACAAGTGACTGTCTTATTTCCTTGTGGTTACAGGTAGAGGGGATGTAATAAACTGATAAGTAAATAGGAAGAAAATACATACTTGAGTTTTCACGCAGTCATGGCGGCTGTGGATGAACTGGGCTATTGGCTTTCAGTGAGACGAAAACGAGGCTGACATTTGGGAAAGCTTAAATGACAAAAAGAACAGCTGTTTGGATTTCATCTTCTTTCAATTATTTCATTGACAGTGTCAAAAATTATGATGTGGTGGTACTTGTGGCAATGTCTGTGCTGCTTTAATGACACGAAGATAAAAAGGAAGGGAACACTTAAAATGAGGAAAATAATAGAAATAAAATAAAAAGATAATAAACAAAAATGATTGATGTGACTCTTCCAACATTTTGCAACACCAGAGAGAAGAGAGCGATTTTAGAATATAAAAAGAAAAAAAAAACAGTGTTTGACAATGCTTAACAGTGTTTCAACTCTATGTCTGTTTCCTTTAACTTATGTCTAAAAAGTACATACAAATATAAAAATATATAAAAATAGAAGTATAAAAAAAATATAAAACTTAAAACTCTTTGTGCAAACGTCGCTTGTCTTGAGAGAAACGATTGTAATCAATGCGACAAAACAAACGAAACACAACCATCTTGACGGGAATACAACTGAAACGTAAATAACATGCTGGGGGTCGGGTCGATCTTGAAATTTTCCTTTAGTTGATTAGTAAGTAAGAGCAATTTTCTTCTGTTATTTTTGTTCATTCAGTAAAATTATATTTAAAATAAGTTTTATTTAATATAAAATAAATAGGGTAAAAAAATATTTAGAAATATATATATATATATATATATATATATATATATATATATATATATACACTGAATATTGAGGTCGACACCCAGCGGAGACAGTCTGTTTCATTTTTAAATGCAAGGTCCATGAGGATTGAGGTTAAGCATGAAACAGACTGTTGCTGCCGCAGGGTCCATTTTACATTTGCTCTAACCTTGGTATTAACGACTTTTAGTCATAAATACATATAAATAGCATACTCGAACCATCGGCCAGGAAAACTGTGATTTTCTGCTAGCTCAACCACCGACGGCCTCCAAAGATTTCGTGTATCCAATTACACTCACCATACTCGTGGAATGGTTTTCAGGTTTTTTGTCTCAGGGTGGGATTGGAAAGATTGATAATATGAAGAAGTCACCTTCCTGCCTGACAAATCCACCGTAGTGAGATTCGAACATACATGTTCATATATATATATATATATATATATATATATATATATATATATATATATATATATATATATATAAATTCGAATGTCAGCGTGTTACTTTGTTACACTTTACAACTTAAGGGGACGCAACTCTTTAACTTTCAATAGCTCATTTCAAATGAAAAAGATACTGTTATCAAATTACAGTATTTGAAAATAAGGCCTCCACGAGGTCGCGTAAAAAAGCAGCATATCATGATGAAAAAAGGACTATAACTCAACAAAAACAAAGTTTTGTCATCAAAATATTTATATTATTATTAAGAAGAAAGAACAAAATATTTTCTTATTATTTTTCGAAATTTTTTACTCCTTTCTAGCACGTTGAAAATTTTTGTAAAAATCTTGTTTTTTTTTTTATGACAGTGTTGGAAAAGAGAAAAAAGGTTTGTTCTATTTTGCACTTTTCCTGAGGAAAACACACGTTGATTTGGAAATTCTTGCAAAATTCAAATAATTGTCGGATTTTAATGAAACTTTCAGGAAATATTCAGAAACGAATGACATTTTTGAATTTTTTTTTAGAAAATCTTGTTAAAAAAAAAAAAAAAATGATGTTTCCACCCCCTTATATATTTTCATGAAATTTCGAGAAATTAAATTTTTTAAGAGTGGGATTTTTTTTTTATTAGTTAAAAACGGGACTCTTTAGAGAAAGTAAATCATCAATTTGTTTTTGTCAAACAGAAACACCATTTACCAAAAATCTGCTCTGAATTGTAAAATAAAAAAACTCAATAAAACTAAGACATTATTTAACTAGAAAATCTTTTACTTGCTTTTGTAAATAAGTTATATTAAGGACATTATTGTCTGAAGAAATAAAACTTTTTCGATGAATAATGTATTTTTACAAGAATTTTTTTACTTCAAAAAAATATTTATAATATTAATACTTCAAAAATCGAACTTTGTAAAGCACATGGGAGTTGTTTGAAACCGAATATTTTTAAAATAATTTAAAAAATAATTTTTAGTAAAAGAAAAACGTTCCTAATTTCTATCTATGGGGAATCGATACATGACATAATCCTTAACAAGGTCACGTGATTTGATCCTCGTCTGAAGCACTGCAATTATTTCCCTTCAGTATCCAGTTCTGTTTCACATCGTTAACGTGTCTGCAAAAAGTCCTTTCAAAATTTCTAAGTTAGTTTTAATCTTTGTGAATTACTTTTTTACTAAATATTTTTATTTCAGGTATTTATTTTAGTTTGGGTCATATTTCATTAAAGTAATTTTTGGTTTAAGTTAGTAAGTTATTACATAAGATAAGAAGATTAAGAACCTAAGAAAGGAAACCCAGACTAAAAAAAAGAATTAAATATAAAATAAATATTACATAATTGGTGAAAAAATGTTAATAATATAAAAATTACTAGTTAAAACCAAAAAAAAAAAATGAATTCCCTTACATTTCGTAAAAAAAAATACATAAATTTTGGTCATCCATAGTAGCTGTCATCTCCTCGTAACTTTTCAATAACATCTATAACGTGAATAAAGTCACGAGAAAATTCAGACACATCGTTAAGAAATGTTAGGATACAATTTTTTTATGCTATAAGTAAGTAACGTTTGTTTCAAATTAGATTAATTTAACTATAAATTTTCTAATTTTACTCAAATAAAGTGTCAAAAATATATAATTTATTTTAGGAAGAAGTTTAAAACCGAAAATTTTTTTTGTTTACAAATTTCTTAAAATTTAAGAAAATGGCCGCCTTTTAGAAATTAAAAAAAATCGAGCATATATTTGACATTCCAATCAATATAATTTCTATCTGAAATACACCAGAATATTTTAGTTACTGGAAATAAGAAATTTAATCCTTTATCTTTTAATTAAAGGTAAAATAAAATCTTTTAGAATGCTTTTTCATTTTAAAAAATTCATTTTAAACCCTAGGTATCGAAAAATTGAATGTAGATACCTATATTTTAGAACCAGAGCTCTGTGAGCAAATTAAAAACATTCCGCGTGGGATCCAGAACCGCAATCCTGAAATTTTGGATTCGCATTACTGCCAAAGTT
Source organism: Acanthosepion lycidas (assembly GCA_963932145.1). NCBI lineage: Eukaryota > Metazoa > Mollusca > Cephalopoda > Sepiida > Sepiidae > Acanthosepion > Acanthosepion lycidas. Next base: position 29,817,620 of record OZ010604.1, on the reverse strand, counting down.
TTCGGTGATTTTTATGTAATTTCTTGCGGCGAAATTTTTTTACGATAACAATTTTTGACTTGGAAATAAATTTGGGAATAGTCAGCATTTTAATTGCGAAATCCAGCGAAAGTCACCCATGGAATAAATTAATTAATTCTACGGAAAGTAAAGACCTACGTATAAATTATTATATTATGAAATTATTTTATTATATTAAAACTTACCTTCTAAAAATAAGCTTTAATAAAAATTCAATACTTAAATAATTTTGATTTCTTCTGTAGTTTATTGTTGTCTATTTTATCTACTCGTCCCTACCCTATTGTGATGAAGGCCCAATCAAGAGCCCTCCACAGGAACTAGCTTAAATGTGGCACAATAGCTTTTTCAGCTAGTATATATATATATATATATATATATATATATATATATATATATATATATATATATATATATGTAAAAGGCATAATGTGTGTGTGTGTGTGTGTGTAACGAATGCACGGCCGCAATTTTCGACGGATTTGCACCAAAAGTTACATGCACATGCTCCAAGTTCGTGAGAATGCCAAGACCGACTTTGCATTTCCCAACTCTCATCGATATTGGAAATAATCGATTTTTTCATGCTTCTATGACAGTTTTCATGTAGTTTGCGGCCATTTTCTACTGGCCAGGGTGAGAGCCAATAGCTGATTCCGCAGAACTGGGTTTGGTATGAAAAAGTATTTGTTGTTAACATTCTTTTTTCATTCGGTTTTTCCAGTTACGAGTTCTTTTTTAAAGCTGATCGTTTTATGTTCATTCTGTTTAGTTCTTTTTTCGTAACAGATTTAATATTTAGTATAGAGCTTAGAAAAAATTCGCAGTGTGAGATAGGCAAGATGTAAGGCATGTAGCAACATCAGCACGGCAAAGGGCACTCCTTTAAAGGCAAGGAAGTGCAAAAATATTTTACGTCAAGTGATAGCGATTGCTGTATGAGTCGTACGATTTTTGAATCAAGCACGGGCAACGGTGGGCCATGCTGCTAGTATATATATATATATATATATATATATATATATATATATATATATATTATTCAAATGTTTGAAGGTACCACCATGGGATGAACTTTACCAGAGGAATAAAAGATGGAAGTACAAAGCTATCGAACACTAAATCCAAAACAGGACGCAAGACATTATCACTGTAAAGAAAGAAGAAAAATCGTTATACCAAGGAAATCTGTGTTCCTGTAGGCGTTGAAGTTAAATTGTATGATGTTGGTAATATGTAGGATACGAATGTATCATCTTGTGCAAGAAGCTACTTCTCACCAAAAAGCGATTTTAAGTATTTATATGTTTTAATAGTATCACCCCAAGAAAGGAGCTAAAGCCACTAAGATGCAAGGAGGTTACTAAGAACTTGCCGATGTTAAGTATTTATTTATTTTTAATCATTTCACACCAAGAAAGGTGATGAAGGCACTAAGACACATAGAAAAGTGAAGGAAACAGAGAAAATTTTACTGAGACGAATGGACATTAAAAGATGAGGATTCAAGGAGACAGATGACAAATGAAGTTGAATTTAAATTTTCAAAGGACATAGTTGACAGGAAAGAAATAATTTGGAAGAGAGTGCCACAAGCAAGAGAAGAAACTACTAGAATAGAACTTAAGGTTAGTCCTTGCAATTTCAAAAACAAAACGATGAGACCTAGCTGCCAATTTAGTTCTTTCTTCCTTATGTGCCGCACCCACTCAAGACATAGTCGATCATGGCTCTCCACCATTTCCTGTCCCTTGTAGCTCTTAATAAACTTTATATCTCTGTTATTTCTCCTTACCCCTCAAGCTCACTAACTATACTATGCGTTGTCTTCCTCTGTCATTCTTTCCCTCTGTCTGTCTCCTGGCTATCAGATTTTGAAGATTCGCCTTTGGATGTTGTCAAGGATCTCTAGATATATAGCAGAAGACCACCAGATGTGACGTGTATCAACTATTCAATGCATAGACGAACGCTAGACTTATAGATGTGCAATATAGATTCGAGAGAGAGAGAGAGAGAGAGAGAGAGAGAGATAGATAGATAGATAGAATGTCTTACACATCACAGTGAAATCATAAATTTCCTCTTTTTTTAGCATTTCACCCCAAGCAAGCCGGGAGTGCCACTAGCACGCAAGCGATTACAAAGAGTGAGAGCAAGAGTAAAGAGAGGGTGTTTGAAGAAAAAGAAATAGAGAAGAACGGGGTCAGATTCAATGCATCAGAAGATCTCGATTGACATTACAGTTAAATATTTGAAGATTATAGCTATTAAGCAAGTAAGAGGAAGGGAGTTCCAGTGTGGGGAAGTGCAAGAGAAGAAGCTGTTGGAGTAGAAGAGGCGGTTAAATTTAACTGTTTCGACATTAAAAGGGCGGAACCGAGATGCTAACCTAGTAGCACGTTTAAATCCATGCAGTTGGGGTAACAGTGAAAATAGCTCGTGAGAGCAATTGCCATGAAAATATTTATAGAAAAGACAGAGGGATGCCTCATTATGAGAAAGTGACTGGAGTTGAGACCCTAAGTCAGGACAGATCACATTGCATATCCGTCTTTGGAGGAACAGCGGGGTTACCAGACCATATATGGCAATAGTATTCTGTGCAAGGTCGCTAGACAAAACTATTGATTCAATGTAGTTGTTCCATCTAGCAACAGGCTTAGAAATTGTCTCGATTGTTCCGATTGTTATCATTGAAGAGAGTTATTTGTTGGTTAGCATCAGTCATAGTGATGCAAAGCGATAAAGTTTATGTGGCTATATTTTGGGAAGTGGGTTGCGCTGAGGATATTTCATTATATCCTTATAATTACTTTGATCTTGGTATAAATTTGAAAATCGTAGGTAATAATGACAGCGTTTGACCTTACTGAAGTGTGTTGAAAGATTCCCAAAGACAACTTTAAAAACAGGGGAAAAATTAGTTCTACAAAGAACAGTTTAAATTGAGTAGGAATTCGGAATTAAGAGATAGATAAACGACGACACTTGTTGATACTTGGCTCTTAAGGAGAGCTACGAGATATTAAACCAATTATACCAATTAAACTTAATGAATCAAAAAACAAGCTCGCTGATATATTTCAATGAATTTCCAGTAAGCAACACTAATAGAAAATGGCAAAAATATGAAGCGGCTAGGGTTGTGCAAGATCGTATAAGTAATTTTATTTTAATCATATCACCACAGGCATGGTCATAATGCCACTAGAACGCAGGAGGGAGGCAGAGAGGATTGAAAGTGATGAGAAAACAGTGAAAGAGAAAGACAGAAAAGGATAAATAAAGGATCAGGGTTGAAGAAGACAGAAGATGGTGAATGACATTGCACTTAAATTATTGAAAATTGTAGTTATCAGGGAAGCAAGAAATCGGAAGTGAGTTGCACAGATGACAGGCGAAAAAAAAACTCTTAGAGTAAAGTGGAAATGACAGTTGCATCTAACTATTTCAAAAGTAAAATGGTGGGGTCTAGATGCCAATCTAGTATCAAGCTTAAATTCATGTATTCTGGGCATCAGGTAAAAAAAAAAAGCTCCTCAAAGCAGTTACCATAAAAATATTTGTAGAACAGGCAGAGGGAAGTCACATTACGTCAGTGGAAAAGTGATGGAGACGAGATGCCGGGTCAGGATCGATTTTATTGCAGACTCTTCTCTGGATTTTGTCAAAAATCTTCAGATGCCCAGTAGAAGCAGCAGATAAGATATAGCAACAGTATTCAATGCACGGACGAATGTTAAATTTGTAAATATGCAAGATTGATTCTGACAAGAAACATTTTTTGGCACGACAAAATGAACCAACCGTCTGTGTATCAGGCGCGGTAGCAATTGACTCGATATAGTTTCTCCATTTCATATCATTTGAAAATGTGAGGCCAGAAGCTATAGTGTTACTCTCTTGGAGTTTAGCATTAGCCATCTAGGCAGGCAGAAAAGGGGTGATTAGATGAAACCAGTTTTGTTTTGGGTGGAGTTAAAAATTTTCTACCCAATTCTTGTCCCAGTTAGCCACCGATTGGAGGTCATTTTCAAGAGAAGTTGCCAGTTATTCTTTAAATGGAACTTATCTATATTTCACAAATAACTCTAACACCAGAATATTCTATAAAAAGAATTACCCTAAACAACTGTTATATAGGAAGAAAGTGTCACTGCCGACACTTGAGTTTGAACATAGATAACCAGTGAGCAAACAAAGGCGATCCCATTATTGAATTAAGTAAACCACGTGGCCATAGAAGAAACGCATATATGGGAGGTAACGTGTCTAATTGATCGCATTTTTAGTATATCCTTTCTTACTATTCGGATCGTTATTTCTATTCTATCCTTTATTACTTGACGGATTGCTATTCTCTATTCTCTTCTCTGTACTAATCACTGTTCGGGTCAATACGGTGGTTACTATCCGAGCGAGTATTATTGAGAAAGTACTATTAGTGCGAGTGCTATTCGAAGGCGTCTGACACCAGTTTTGTTTAACGGCGTTACTATAGTTGTATCTGCGATTACAATGTCTCTACTACAACGAGCATTAAAAAAGCGACAATGAGTATTCGTTGACATTACAAAAGTGGCTACGAGTATTCGTTGACATCACAAAATAAAATTTACAAGCTATTTCTTGGCCCACTTAACAGTGGTTTAGACGTCTTTTCGAGAGTAGTTACAAGGTTTACTTTGTCGGATATGTTAGATTTGCTACCAAGGTAGGAGTAAATGGTAGTTTCATCTGCATAATTGCCTAGTTGGAAATTAATGACATCAAGGAGATCCTTGAGGAAGATCAGAAACATTGAATTTTTATTTCATAATACCTGTTCGGATAGTCTAAATTAACCCGAGTTAGATTAGATGTGCGTGTCAGTTAACGGTTATTTTGGCAAAAATGGGATTTATGTCGAATTCAAATTTCACGTGCGTTTTTTTTAAATTTTATTTTTTATTTGGGTACTTTCGTATAAATACCCTTGGGAGGTACGAATTCATAACTTTGTCTCCACTAGAAATGAGTTAAATAGGGTAGACTGGACGCTCTACCTTCACTTGGCAACTGCGATTTCAGAAGGAAAATTATCAAGTAAAATAAAAAGTGGAACGCCATTTTGTAAAAGTCTATATGCTGTAGAAACTACAGCAGCAACCAGTCTGTTGAGGCTGTGTGTATCAACTGCGAAAACTACAGGGTTAACATTCAATAAGATTATTATTTTTTGTTTCTATTTGAATAAATTTACGCCAATAAATAAGATTTCTTGTGAAGGAAAAATCGAATAGGTTTTTGCATTACTAATACATTGCAGAGGACTTAGCAAGGATCATTCCTATTCGATATTCGTGAACTGGCGTTACAGAATCACAAAGGACTATAGCAAATAACAGAAACCACATCACATGAGGACATTCAAAACCAGCACCTCTTCAAACCTCGGGGACTGGCGCTACAGAATCATAAACAAAGAACAGTAGCAAATAACAGAAACCACATCACTTGAGTACTTTCAACAGCAGCCCGTCTTTAAACCTCGGGGACTGGCGCTACAGAATCACAAACAAGGAACAGTAGCAAATAACAGAAACCACATCACGTAAGGACTTTCAACAGCAGCCCGTCTTCAAAACTCGGGGACTGGCGCTACAGAATCACAAACAAAGAACTGTAGCAAATAACAGAAACCACATCACTTAAGGACTTTCAACAGCAACCCGACTTCAAACCTCGGGGACTGGCGCTACAGAATCACAAACAAAGAACAGTAGCAAATAACAGAAACCACATCACTTGATGGCTTTCAACAGCAGCCCGTCTTCAAACCTCGGCGACTAGCACTACAGAATCACAAACAAAGAACAGTACCAAATAACAGAAATCACATCACTTAAGGACTTTCAACAGCAACACGTCTTCAAACCTCGGGGACTGGCGCTACAGAATCACATACAAAGAACAGTAGCAAATAAAAGAAATCACATCACTTAAGGACTTTCAAAAGCAGCCCGTCTTTAAACATCGCGGACTGGCGCTACAGAATCATAAACAAAGAACAGTAGCAAATAACAGAAACCACATCACTTAAGGACTTTTAGCAAGAGCAAAATCTAAAATGGACGGCCCATGTAACTGGAAGTGATGCTAATGTCATAATCGATATGTTAACCTTCCACGCTTCTTCAAACAAAAGGCAAGAAAGAAAACCCCAAAATCAATACTAGAAAAATAATATCAATAACTGAACCTGAGAAATTCATTTTCATGGAAATTTGTTATAAATTCTAACGTTAATAACATTGGCCGCTCGCTTAATGAATACAATTTTTTTCCTTATAAGTTAACCGCTAATATTCCCATTACCATTGGAGACGAAGAGAACATATACTACACATTGATCCTAGCCAAATGGCCAGTGAGTGAAGTAAAACATACTTCGAATCGCATTGGCTGCAATTTTTATTTGTATAATATATTCAAAATATGGCACAAGGCCAAAATGGGGAATGCGGGGAAAAAGACGTTCTTCTCTCTTAACATTAAACTTAGCGAGCCACAATCATCGACCTAAACGAACCACAATACTTACACCAAAACAAAGCATTTTTACTTACCATTCTTACAACATCCACCATAATACATCAATGTCTCTATAAAGTCCAAAGTAGTCCGCATGTACAATTCTTGTTTGTTGAGGGAGGGGAAAATGTAAAAATTTAAAATCTGAACCCCAATGTGTATTTACAATATGAATAAAACTTATTTAGAAGAAACTAAATAAAATAGTGTTAGCAACTCCCCCCCCCCGCCAAAAATCCTTAAATGTGGCAGAAACATCAATTAACTGGACGAAATCACTGTGGAACTTTAATAATATACCACAGTCATTCGTCCAAGCACTCACTGAACCACAAATTCATTCAAACACAACAAATACGAAAATCACACTCGAAACGAAAGGCGCGCAGCATTCACCAGGGGAACTGAAGTCTCTGCTCACCTAAACAAGAGAGAGAAGGGAAATTAAACTAAAGAATATAGGGACAAAAATAAAAGGGGTCAATGAGCAGATATCCATTAGCTAACGGAAGAAACTAAAAGACCCTAAAAACAACCCTAAACTAATCTAATTTTGGGCGGGGTTGCCAATGTTCAACACAGTACACTATCTTAATGCCTAACCGGTATCAGAGTGCCACTCCAAGTTAGCCCCTTTTACTCGACACAGACGCGCAAGATTCACCCAACTTTTGCCACCTCATGATGAAGGGGACCGTCTCTTTTCTGACTTAATCTTGACTTTAAGCAGATGCTTAAGTACACGATCAATTGAGAAGAAATGAACTTCTCAGCAAATACAAAACCTTATGACGCGTCGTCCAAATCATGACTCTCATAACGCCGAGTAAGCCAAAGAACAAGCAGTGTTCATCCCTCGCCAACGGCGGTACCACATTGCTACAGACAGAACTAACATGAGAAATTCTTACGGGCGTCTTCCTTCCAGAATTCACCCTCCTCTTCCGATTTGCAACACATTCGATCTAGAAACCGGATGCGAAGGGTATGATGGCGAGCCTTAACGCTAGGCATACCAGACCGCCTTCAGAAGGGTGGGGATAACAGATTTATTGAGGTACATTAACGTACTTGCTTCCCCACAAGAAGGAGAACAAGTGCCTTACTAATGAAATTAGTGTGGTAGACGGAGGTGGGAGTACAGAGAGTCGGCAAAAGAAAATCGGGTGGATGAGCAAGGCACATACTTCTGCCCTCCCCTTTATGGAAAAATTCCTCCAGGACCACAGTTGAACTGCGATCTCGGCTTTCTCCTGCACCTCCGACCAATTCATTTCTAGTAAGTGATTGACACCAAACCAGACGCCGAGTATGTTGACCGGTCGTTCCGTCCAAGGAAAGTCTGGGTAGAGAATCTCCCTTCCACGCACTCAACCACAAGCCAACAGACTTATCGCGGTTGATCTTGCACCCTGTCAGTGTCTCATACACCCTGATTTCTTTGCTGACTTCGTCAATCTCGGCTCTGCTCGACAAGCATAAGTGGAATACCTGGCCTAGGTGGTAGCACGAGGTAGAGAATTTCTACGTAGGACCGGATTCGTCTTGCGAAGGAAAGGTTCCAAAGATAGAAAGTAAAGCAAAGTTGAAAGCGGACAACCTTAACGAATGTAGCGAGACACTAGGAAAGGCTCCGATCGAACCCCATCCACTTCCACCAACGCACTGGGAGACGCATACAAGAGTCGGATGAAGCGAAAAAGTACGGCCCAAAACCAGCCGCTGAAAGGAAAGTCTCCGAATATCGATGGTTCACCCTATCGAATGTCTTCGACGGATCAAAATTGATCAGCGCAGCTTTACTGTCGACTTGCTCAATGATCAAGTGTACTATATGAAGGTTGTTCGGAATAGTCCTGCCCTTTACAACACAAGTCTGTTCGGAGTCTATCAGATTATAGAGGACAGCCTGTAAAAGGTTGGCTAAGATCGTGGCTAAAATTTTAATTCTGTATTAACATCGTTAAAGGCCCCACCGTTTTTGACCTTGCGAAGTAACTTGATTTCAAGCCTGGTGAAGCGTTGAGATATAAAGCACTGCTTCAACCAGTTGATGAAAGTCAGTGCCAGTAAATGAACGAAAAGTACTCAAGTAAAGCTTGTAGAATGGACCATTGAAACCTGGAGATTTGTCTCGGTCAACATGCTTCATCATTTCCCAAATTTCCGACTTTGTGATGGAAAATTCGTACCCAACCGCTTCACCTGCCTCCGGGCAGTGAAAGTCGGCTAAGTAGGCATAGGACTGAACAGTGTTCAGACGGGGATCCCTAGTGAACAGATCCTGAAAGTAGTCGGGAAAAGCCTCAGATATGTCCATGTTTGGAGTCACGGTTTGATTATCTGGCAATGTGACGTACGCGATATATGTCGACGAGATGAATTCCTAACTTCCGCTACACGCAAGTCAGAAGCCATATTCGTTGCATCCAATGATATTCTATTTAGCCTAGCCCAAACTACCAGAGCTTTGTCCAGAAATGGTTTCACGTGTCGGTTGTTAGCACCCGATCTTGGCCCTATACGATCTATATCGGGGACAAGCTAAAACTAAGCAACGTGATGTCAAAAACGGCTATATCTGCTGAAACAATTCGGGCCACTCAGAAATGTCATTGGGACGAAGAGCCTTATCCTTTATAGTAACATCCACGACGTAAAGCTTTCCCGCCGGATCTGTGAAGACAAGAGCACACGCCGTTTTCAAAGACTTGATTACTAGCCAGGGAACTCCTCTTGAGAAAAACATGCTGAATATAGGGAAAGACCCCTAGACAGAATGTCTTCACGGTCGCCAACTGAAAAATGGGTCTCCTGCGCACAACCCACATTCACTCCGAGACGCTGAAGGTCACGAGAAAGCGTCACCCTGCGAGACTCTGACCTCAGGCCCCTAGCTATCAGACAGTTTAGGGTTGCTCTTCTGCATTGAACGTGGACGGAGTTGTTTCATTGAATCTATTCCTATCTAATATTGAAGCTACTATCATAAGACAGGGCACCAATGTCCGAGGAAAATGTTAATTTTGATGGTCTATAAAGGGAAGTGATAACTAAAACAGGGAACCTCCCAGGACAAATTTAAAAATAATTGTATTTGAATCATTATAAAAGGCTATTGGTGGAAACATTCCAAAAGTATTGTCCCTTCATCCACCATATCCCAAATCTTTTGGCCACCCTGACCAGATTTTACAACTCTTAATACTCTTTCGGCGTTGGGGAAATTTCTAGGCTTTTTAATATCTAAACACTTTAGAGTTTTGAAATTGTTTAGGAATTTCAGGTCTTTAGTTTTCCTCGATTGAATTAATGCCTTCACTTCATGAGCCTTCGTCACCAGGTACACGTCTTCCCATGTATTATAGATTTTATTTATTGCTTCAGTAGACTCGTGTCATGGACTTCTTTGTAGTTTTATATTTTCGGTTTTCGGTTTTCTTTCGTGAGCTGATTGGGGTTTGGACAGCAGGTGAATTAGGAGTATTGGTAGGAGTAGTTTTTTTCTTTGATGCTGATCTGGGAATGGGGGTCTTCTTTAAGTTGGTCATTTTAGGAGTGGGAGATAGGGATTTAACCACTGGAGTAGTGTTATTTTGTAGATGGGGAAGACAGTGCCGAGTAAGAAGGGCCAATACTTTTAGAGACGCTTCTCCTTTAGTTCCTTTTCAGCTTCTGTAATTTTTCATATTTTTCAAAAGATGGTTCACATTTCATTTTCTGTTGTCTCAGCTGATCGGCGTAGCTGGTCGGGGAATCGCCCTTAGAATTGGTAGATGGATTGGGTCTGTCTAGGTCATTACACGTAGGGGATTATGTGGAACGAAGAACTGCTGTCCGGAGCTTTCTATAGCCCTGCCAACGACCTGCCATTCCTGCTTTTCCTTCTCCACAACCGCACAGGCGATAGGCAACGGCTTTTCGAGGAATTGGGGCCGTGACACAGACCCAAACGGGGGCTTAACCACACCGGTCCCAGTCACTGGTATGCCCATTACAGGTGAGACGAAATCAACAGACTCGACCAGAGGGGGATTTCAGTCGGCGTGGGTCAGAACTCCAGAGACCTTCTTTTCTGGGCAGAAAGAGGAGAGGTGACCAGTCTCTCCACACTTCCAGGAAGTTGGTTTACGACGGGTTACTATAATAGGCACTTTATGGCCCTCTATAACCAAACAACTGAGTAAGGAGATGAAGGCCTTGCCATCTATCATAACACGAAGCTCCATCCTCTGGTCAGATCGTCAGAGACTGCACTGACTATCTGTTCGAGTTGGTACAGACAGGCTACCAAGGGCCCCCTGCCGAATCGATGAGGGACCTCAATAATCGATACTTGATCAGTCGCCTGCACTTGTATCCTGTTCTCATAATGAGAATTTTAGTTATCAAATCTCGACTGCTTTCGGCTTCACAGTCAGCAGGCGTGGGTAGAAGTACGTCCCACATGAAAAAACTTTTCCTTTGATGACTCTGTGGTTTAACCCCCAGGGATGCCAATGATTTTATGATGGTGTCTTTTCTAGAGCGACAAATTTTTCGCGAACACTTGTCCGCCACAAAGACTATCACAATTCTTTTTTCAACTTTCTAGAGTTATACCGGATTTATGGGCCCATGTGACAAGGTGTGCGTAGCTCTTGGCTTTCTAGAGGAACTCCATTATGTTGATTTTACATTTTGGCGGGAACTTCAAGCAAGAGGGCGTTTTCCTCTACATTTTCGTGTTTGTTCTTGCTCTTGTCTTTCTCATTATTTGATTCTTCTGACGTTTGGCCTTTCTCGGACACCAATCTTTCGTCTGTTGACTGTTTTCTCTGGTCAGATGTCTTATGATCTTCTCCGGATTTTGGCTATTACCTGTTACCCCATTTTCTTTTAACGCTTGCTTTTTCAGTGAGTCAACATCTTTTTCTTTACCCTTATCAGGAGCGACTTTTTTATTTTTTGATCTAAAAATATTTTTCTGGAAGACTTACTATTGTCTGCCATATTGTTTTTTTAAGTAATTAATTAATTAAACTTAAAATATAACTTTTTTTTAAATAAAACAAAAAATTATAGATGGAAATTAAACAAAATTATAAAGAGATGAAAAGATGAATACAGGAAGTGTTTAGGCACAAAAAACAAAATTCCTTTTACAAAATGAAGAAAGAAGTAAAAAATTTAACAAGATAAAATGACAAAAGAAAAACCTTGGTTCAAACAAAAACGGTTGGACTTGCAAAGATAATTTTAAAAATAGCAAACAAGAAATTATACAAAGAAAGACTGACGAGAAAATAAAAAAAAACGTAATATATAAACCCATAAAAAGTCTTTTTTAAAATTACGACAGAAAAAATAGGGAAACAAAATATTACAACGAACGAAATACGTAAATATAGCAAGTCTTACGACTTAAACAGAAAATGGCCGACATTACACGAAAAAAAAAAAAACAAGTCTTGCTACAAAAATAAAAATTTCATAATAGAATCGGAAAGACAGACAAGAAAATAAAACACAGAAGTTAAGCGAACGATTTACTCAGGACGATTAAATACATAAACGAAGTAACACGTCAAACCATAGAAAAGTAATGAAAATTTATAAAAAAATGATAATCAGAAATTAATGTCGGTTGGGGATTAGAAAATAAATAGAGAAAATATGTTCAAAAATATATTTTTTTTATCAAAAAGATAAAGTAAATCAAAAGCTTAATAAAAAAGGTGGGAAAAAAGACCCCCCCCAAAAAAGAAGAAATTAGGGGAGGATAAAAAAAGAATTGAAAAGGAAAATTCAAGAATTCAGTCAGAAATATTCAGCAAAAGAACATAAGAAAAATTGAATTTTTAAAACAGCATAAACTTCATTGATGAAAACAAAAATATTTCAAGTCAGGCGCTAAGCACCAGTCAAGCTGGTCTGTGAAAAGAGAACTCCCACGACAAAGGTGAATAGCACTGGCTACTCGGTTAATGTATGCCGGATGTTTCCTTATAAGGTAAGGGATAATATTACCATTAGAAATGTGGAGAACAGATAGTACACTTTGATCCTGAAAAGATGGCCAATGAGTGTAGAAAACATGTAATCGAATAGCACTGTCTGCTCGGTTAATGAATGCTTCCATATAAGATCAATAAATATTTCTATAAGTATGTTTACATATAATGTCACGTCTAATATTAATATTACCATTATAGATTTGGAGAGCAGATAGTACATTTGGTCCACAACCGATAGCAAAGGAGCGACGGAAAGTATAACTTGAGAAGAACGGACTGTTCAGTCAATGGATGTTAAATTAGGTACCTCCATGAAATCGCTAAAAAAAGAGAATAGCTTGATGAAAAAGACGCCAACCTTGCCGAAAACAAAATTTTATCGTCTAAATCCTTATGTTATTATTAAGAGGAAAGACCAAAGGTTTTTTTAATTATTTTTTTTAAATTTTTCTTCTTTTTAGAACATTCTAAATTTTGATTAAAAAAAAAATCTTGTTTCTCTTTGTTTCACCAGAACTAGTAAAAAAAACATAGACAATTTTTAATACACACATTAATTTGGAAAATCTTGCAAAAATAAAAATAATTGTTGGATGTTAATGAAACTTTTAGGAACTATTCACAGATGATCGAAATTATTATAAATATGTTTGTTTTTTTTTATTAAAGTCATGGCAGAAATATTTTTTATATTTATTACCCACCCCCATAACTAATTTTATGAAAACGCTAGAAATTCGATCGAATCCAGTTTAGTGATTACAATAGTTAAAAGCACAAGACTTTGAAGAATGCAAATCATGTTTTTTTAATTGGATCTGCACTACTTGAAAATCAGCTGTGAATTGTAACATACAAAACTCAATAAAACAAAGATATTATTTAATTTCAAATGCTTTTATATGATTTTATTGTTTTTATGAATATGGACAATATTTTCTGAAAGCAAAAATATTTTTCGATGAAAAATGAATTTTTAATACAATTATTTGTTATTTCTTAATTATAATAGATTTTTACATTTAAGATGTTAAAATATTATAAAATTAATTAAAAGCCGCATCAGGTTTCCTAAGTCTCCTTATGAGATAGATCTTATTTTAGCGCGTTGTAAATTGTATCATTTTGACTAATCAGAAGATCCGCAGTAATTAAGAAATGTAATTTTGTGTTTATAATCGGGCTGTAATTATAAAGTATGGAAGACCAACCAGAATACAATTAAGTTGCGTTATTTGAGTTAAGCACTGTTCTCCGCTGTTAAGGTCTTTACTTTTGCGAAACACGTGTGGAGAAGTTAATTTGATTTTTCAATTTCAACTGAGAAGGGTACCTACAAGTATCAGTATCATCTTATGAAATTTAGATGATCTTATTTTTATATTAATCTCAGTTATGACATTTTTCCATAAATGAAATATCAAAATTAATAATAAAATGAATGAAAATACAAATAACACAGTAAAATATAATAAATATACATAAAATTATAGTATTTTATGTACACATCTGATAAAATTTCATAAGAAAGGTATCTAATTAATTTATAGGTACCTTTCTTATGAAATATGAAATTTAATCTCACTCTTAACAGTCTTATTTTAATTTCTTTATAATATATTTTCCATAAAGCATCGTAAACGTAAACGTGAAAGCTAAGTACAAAAAAATAGAGCGCTGAAAGTTTTCCTTAAAAATAACGAGGTAAATAATTTGTTCACTTAAATGTAAATTATTACACTTTTCTCCTTCCATAGAACAAATTAGCCTCACGGAATCCGTCAATATGTCATTCATCACCTGTCAAGTGACGCGTAAGTTTATGATCGGCTTTGTTTTATTTTCAAATTACATCTTTTCGGCGTAAAAGTTGAGCTTGGTTCAAAATATTTTAAATAAACATTATAATTTCTGATTTTCGTAAAAAAATGATAATTGATATTTAAAAGAATTTCAAAGTAAGATTTCCAATTTTTTTATAAAATGGAAAAAAATGGTCAATTTTGCTGACTCAAAAATAAACAAGATATTTAACGAAAATTTCGGACGGGCTAGGAACGATTAAAAATGTAAAAAAAAATACTCCAAAATACTTTGATCTTTCCACTTAATAATAACATAAACATTTAGACGATAAAATTTTGTTTTCGTCAAGTTTGTCTTTTTCATCTTGCTATGCTCTTTTTTTTAGCGATCTCGTGGAGATACATATAGTTAAATGTTTCCATATGTTTCCAACTGCTAATATTGCCCTTACCATCAGTCATGACGTTTCAGCTATGACTTCATCATTATAAGTTTATATATATTTTTTTTATTTTGCTTAATCCCTGTCTTTGCCCTGCTCACCAAATGTCTGGGATACTGTCCACAGGTACATGGGACAATGAGATCACACCTTTTATAGACGGTGATCCAACAGGAACGACACGGTTTATATTTCGTTTTTGTTTTCCTTTTGGGTTTTAAGAAGATAATGGCTAATTTAACCCACCCGATGCAATTAATTTCAGGAGTGCTTGATGTATTGATTAGCATCTGATGTTAATCAGCTTTGACTCCCTTAGCAATCAGTGGATTCCATTTGAGTGAATTGAGACAAGGGTGCGTGCAACATTGTTATATATTGAACCAGATGCTGAGGCTGGAAGATGTGATGACTCAGACGCTTGTGTGCGACTGCAAGCTCACTGGAGAAGCTAATAAACGCTGGTCTTGGCAAACAGGGTCAATAGATATTCAATTTGCGTAGGGAATGAATGGAAGTTTACGAGTCGGGCCCGTTGCAGGCGTCTACGCTAAAAATTAAGCGCGATCGAGCCAAGGTATTTAGATCGAATAGAAAAAAAATGTGTAGGAGATTATGCTGAAAAATAAAAGAAAAAAGGGGTGTAAGGAGGCCATGTTTACAGGCGTTTATCGTTGAAAATAAACGGCAGCTACTTAGATTTTAAAAACAACGGTTAAGAAAGAGGACATACCCTGAATAGAATCTTACTATTATTTATCGCCACCTCGATTTACACTACTATTTAAATAATCTCACAGGTTAATCTGGCTACTTAAAAGAAAATTATATGTTTTAATTTCATTCAAGACAAGCTTTGTAATTTTA
The DNA here is from genome assembly GCA_963932145.1 of Acanthosepion lycidas. Taxonomy (NCBI): domain Eukaryota; kingdom Metazoa; phylum Mollusca; class Cephalopoda; order Sepiida; family Sepiidae; genus Acanthosepion; species Acanthosepion lycidas. Next base: position 29,801,912 of record OZ010604.1, on the reverse strand, counting down.
TACATTCAGTGTTCGATGGGGAAGGATGGTTTGATATATATATATATATATATATATATATATATATATATATATATATATATATATATATATATATATATATATATATATATATATATGTTGACGTGGGAAAGAAACGTAGGAAAGTCTCCCAAACAAGATTTTCATCGAAGAATTCTCTGTAAAAATAAAACTACTAATTTCTCTAATAACACAACTGAATTGTGATAAAGGATACAATTTCCAGACATTCGTGCAAAAGAAAATATAACATTTCATGTATAATGCATACATAATTGTATTTAATAAGAACCGATAATTGTCAGATTTCTACAGGATTACTCTGACGGGTAATAAGGTTTTTTCTGATCTAAGTGATTTCCTTGAAACGAGTATTTGCCCGGTTCGACATTTGGTTAAAAAGCAATGAAACTTCATTATTAAGGATTAACTTATTTTTCTGTTTAGGGTCAATTTTCCAGAATTCCGTTATGAAATTTAGGAGCAAACTTACTTAATATAGATAGAAAAAAAAACAAAAACAAAAAACCCCTAAAAAACAAATGAACTTGGCACGTGAAGAAACCACAACATCATTTAAAAATGATGAAACCGACACAACATAAAGACAAAAGAGAAAAAAAATACATAATAACTTATAAATACCGAAAGTATTCAGACAATGAACAATTTATATTTATATACATACCGAAAACCATGAATTTTTACAATTGCTCGCTAAAAACAAGGCTCAAGAGACACTCAAGGTAGAAATTGATTTAATGAGATTTTTGCGAAGAAGTAAAGGAAGGAAGAAAAGGGACATATTTATATTGTCGGGTCAAGGATGATTTGTTAGGATATATATATATATATATATATATATATATATATATATATGTATGTATGTATGTATATATATATATATATATATATATATATATATATATATATATGTCTGATTAAATAAATTGTTGACATTATATTTGCTTATTTTTAGCATAATCCGTTAATACTCACTGATAACCTTCCTTGTATTGCAATTAAATGATGCGAGTATTGTGCTATGGAAATCGTTTTGCAAGGAGCAGTTCACGTGTCTTTTTATTCATATATATATATATATATATATATATATATATATATATATATATATATATATATAGAGAGAGAGAGAGAGAGAGAGAGACAGACAGACAGAGTCCGCACAAAAATGTATGCTGGCTTCAGGAAAGGAAAAACTTGTATAGATGTTGTAATACTAAATTTATTCAAACATCATGAGATTAATACAAGTTAACTTTGTGCTTTACAAGTACAAATTCTGAGGATGGTGCTTGGGCAACGTCTGGCAAAGTGTTTAGTGGGACAACTGCACATACATTTCCAATGTCTTGAGTAAAGGCCGCCAATGTAGACGGTTTTATCTGCGTTACACATCCTTTATGGCTTTTCTCTGCCTTACACATCCTTTAGGGCTTGTGGATGCTATAGCCATTGGGTAATGTCGAGAAAATATCGTACGACGTAAACAATGTTATCGCAATTTAATAAAACTACGAAAAACAAGTTTTTCCCTTCCTGAACTGTGTATACCTTTTTTTTGGTGAACAATATATATATATATATATATATATATATATATATATATATATATATATATATATATATTAAGAAATGGACAAAGTCCGACAATTTATTAAAGACATTTTTTATGTTTAACATTCTTTTTAGATACAAGTTAAAAGAATGTTAAACATAAAAAATGTCTTTAATAAATTGTCGGACTTTGTCCATCTCTTAATGTATGACGTCATTTGTTTACATTTGATACGCCATGAGCAGTTATGAATGTACGAGATTCATGAAAGATTGAAGTTTATAAGCAGTAAATTCGACCTTGCCAACCGAACGATCCTTTGTGGCCGAGCAGTTAGGCACGTCAAGCTAAATGACGGTTCCGTATAGGATGCAGGTTCGAATCCTGTCAAAGGACGAATATTTTCTATGAAAAATTTCTCGGACATTCAGGCAGGTAAATGTTATTTAATACTGTTTATTATAAACAGAGCATTTACTTAAATACTTGTATCTATAAAAAGAATGTTAAACATAAAAAATGTCTTTAATATATATATATATATATATATATATATGATCCACAGACGGACAGTTTCGTTGTGTCACATCACTTCAGGCTGAGACCAAAAAGCGACCGTTTTGGCATCAGTCGGTGATACGAATACTTAGGCTATCAACGCTTGGCAGGAAGAAAGGCGAATTTTTGCGTATTTATTTTTTCATAAACACACCAGTCACTCAGAGAACTCAGTCAGCTAGTCTTGCAATATCAGCCGTACTAGTGACCGCTTACAAATTCGTTCCTTAATTCCCACTATACATATATATATATTTAATTAGTTTATCAACAGAATGCAGAAAGCACTGGGCGGCCGTTTCGTCCTATATTTGGGACACATCTACTGAGAGATTGAAACCCTGACAGTTGTCAAGCAAACATCATACCAACTGTTCCAACGGGCCTCGGTGACGAAGAGATTGCAAATCAAACTCAATATAGCGCCGCTCGCTCACATATTCCGAGGTGGAACCATACTGTATACACAGACTCAATGAATTAATTAAATATAATTATCAAATCCTCCTAATAATTACTATCTGTGTATATCATCGCTTGAACCGGCTTCTAATGCTGTAGAGTGTGCGGCTTGGTGAGAGTTGTCGCGGCTCCAGTGGGCACAGTCCTATGGTTACAGAGAACGCAGTAGAGTTCCACCACGGAATATGTGAGTGAGCGGCGCTTTATTGAGTCTAATTTGTAATCTCTTCGTCAATTGGAACAGTCGGTATGATGTTTGCTTGGCAACCCCACTGTCAGGGTTTCAATTCTCTGTAGTGGATGCGCACTGCTGATGAGTCCCAAATATAGGGCGAAACGGCCGTCCAGTGCTTTCTGCACTCTTTTGAGGTTTCTATCAGACTCGATGAATTAATTAAATATAATTATCAAATCTTCCTAATAATTACTATATATATATATATATATACTTTGAGATAGGTAAATTGTCGCCATTTTATATGTTTGTTTTTATTTTGTCGACTGTATAAGTAGGGTCAGTTGGGCAACCTCTGTGACAAAATGATCACCATGACGCAATTCACTTCGCCTGACATTTGGAAACGGCTTACTATACTGTTTGCCATTCGCGCCGGAATCTCCAATACGAACATTTTCAGAGTATCTGGATGTCAATCTGAGAACAGTGCAGAAAATTCGTAAAGTGTTGGATGAGCCTAATTGTGATTACGAAGGTACGGCAGCTCGGAAAACGACCTCTGATTGTCCTGGTAATAAAAGGACTCGCGAATTTTTTGCAGAGGGCCCCAGACTTAAGTGTCTGTTTCAAGAGTGTGACTGCTGAAAGAAACTTTTTCTGGCAACAGGACACTGCACCTTGCCACACTATCAGGAGAATCCAGTCATGGCTGTCAGACAATTTCTGCGGCCATATCACCCCATAGATATTGCCATCTACTACCCCAGACTGCAACCCTCTTGATCATTATGCGTGGGCTACAGTTGAGCAAGTGACCATCAAAATTCTTTGTAACACTAAAGATGAACTAAAGGCAAGGATTATAGCAACATTCACCAACTTAAACTAGGTGAACCTCAAGAAGAGTTGCAGAAGATTCCGAAGTCATATGGAGGCCCTGGTTGAAGCCAATGACAATTTTATTTAATAAAGTTACTCTTCAGTTTCCAAGATATATCTGTGTAATTTTGGTAAATATATCTGTTAAAATGTGATGTCAGTGTTATTTTCCTTTTTGTGTAAATTAGACGACAATTTATACACATCACTATCTATCTATCTATCTATCTATCTATCTATCTATCTATATATATATATATATATATATATATATATATATGTATATATACCGTACTATACTGATACTGATAGTGGTACAATCCATTTTATTTATGCGGGAGGTGTTAAAAAATAATGAACAAATAAAAAAATAAATTAAATAAAAATAATATTAAATTAAAAATACCATATACATATATACAAAATCACTTAAACACACACTTAGATATTTCCAGCTATAAAAATATAATTAAAATTGAAATAAAATATATATAAACATTTAATAAGTCATTTTAAAAATAATAAAGATGAAGACAGAGATATCAGGACACATCCATATAAACAAATAGAAATCTACATTTACATTTACTTACATAGAAATCCAAAGGGATGCAAACAAAAATTTATTTATATTTATTTATATATATCAACACGTTCAATATATTTTCATACAAAAAATATCAGTATTATTTTCGTTTTGGTGTAATTTGGACGACAATTTATCCATCACGCACTGTTTGTATTTATACATACATACATACATACATATATATATATATATATATATATATATATATATATATATATATATATATATATATATATATATATAATTATGAATTTCCCTTGCAGTTAAAACTCAGTAAATTTTAGAAAAATAAGTTACTCCAAAATTCGCTTGAGGATGAAATGGAACTAATGTTTTTAACTTAATTACAAAATTAAATTTAAAGTTTTTAGCTTCCATTTTTGAAACATGGTTATTACTGTGTAGCGAAGAAACCATTATTTAAATCAGTTAATTTATAATATTAATGCTCTGTAAATTTACATTGAGCACTATTTTGTAAAAAAAAAATATCAATAAGAACACCGGATTTACACATCTTACTGTTCTTTCTTTCTTTCTTTATATATATATATATATATATATATATATATATATATATATATATATATATATATATATATATATATATATATATATATATATATATATATATATATATATATATATGGATAACGGGAAAATACCTAGGCGTAGATTAATATTTGCTAATATTCAATCGCAGCACTCTCGAAAATTTTTCTTCCGTGTGAATAAATATTACAGTCATATAAAAAGAAAATAATTGACTCGGATATACCGGCCTCGAGATTGCCACCATATGTCTTAGCGGTAGAAACACCGACTAATGCCAAATCTGTCGGGTTTCGATCCTGGCTTGAAGCATTCCGTTGTCCAATCGCACTGATGTAATGTTATATTTTCTTTTCTTACGGCATCTATCTGTCTATCTATCTATTTATACACACACACACACACACGCATATATATATATATAGATAGATAGTAAGAAACGTTTTTGTTTTTTAAATAGAGCACGTTTATATATTTAAGAAAATAAGAAAATTAACATAATATGACTGTGAGGAGAGTGATTGATTAATTGAGTGAGTGAGTGAGTAAATGAGTGGGTGATTCAGTTTGTGAATGAGCGAGTGGGTGAGTGGGGGATTGAATAAATGAGATTGTGAGTGGGTGACTGAGTGCGTGAGTAGGTGATTGAATGAATGAGTAATTGAGTGAGTAATTGTCTGATTGAGTGACCATATATACTGATTAGGGATTAATTACTAGTATTAGTCAATTAGTATAATTAGTAAATTGAATAAACTAAACCTAGCGTATCTGATTGAAGCAGCACACACACACACACACAAATGGTCAGCAAAAATATTTAGAAATTTCAAGTTTCTGTTTTCTGATCAATTTTAATACTGAAACCAATTAGTAACTGAGAGGGCAATGATATTTCCATTGGGAATAGGTATATTTCAGAAATGGCGAATGTGAACATTCTCTTAAACGCAAAGTAGAAAAAAAACATACGATTCAAATGTAGTATTTATTTATTCCTATACGAGAGGAATTATGGCATTCTGACCATGAGACCCGGGTTCAAATCTCACCATGATCGATTTGTCAGTAAAGAGACTTCGTGATGTTATCAGTGTGCGGCAAAGTATCTGAAAACCATGCCCAAGCCCTGTGAGTGAAATTGGGTAGACAGAACTCTTTGGTGCCGCCGATAGCTGTGCTAGCACGAAGTCACAAGTCATCGTGACCAAGAGCTTGAGGGTGCTGACCTTGTTCAAAATGTTGATCACGCTAGATAACACGCTCTTTCCCAGAAAATGTAACTAAGATTTACTCAGCATAGCTGCAGTATAAACCACAGGTGTACTCTGTGGGCGTTGAATAATCCCAAATGTGCCTGAGCAAGCGTCTGCAAGAGGGATTGGCTAGCCGCCCTAGTAGACGGGTGTCCCCGAATACGAGGGGCCAGCTATACACAAAAGAGACCCAAGAAATTATCCTAATACTGTAAATTACTTTCACGAATCAGCCCCCAATTATAATCTCCTTGGTAGAGGTGTTCAAAGTCCAGTATATCCAGATGAAAGCGCGCGCCATGCTCCTCTGAGTACGACCAAATGTTTTCCTAGATTCCATCAAAATCAGTGCCCAAAATATGTACTTTGAAGGACAGCCTGCAGCCCTTTTTACCGTACTTCTTTACCAGACTCCCAACAAGCTCCACATAATTTTCGGCCTTATGATTCCCCACGAAACTACGAATCACTGCAACATAGCTGTTCCACGCTGCTTTCTCCGTCCAAGTGATCTTTTTTGGAGGGAATTGTGTGCATTCTTTATTCTTTATTCGTAGTCTAACAAAGTAACCGGCTTTGAACTTTGCCGCAGACAAATTAGTCATGAAGTCTTGAAGATACTTGAAAGCTGAAGAAACGTTAATTAAAGCTGTGACCAATTGTTTCATAAGGCCCAATTTTAAGGTCTGGATATATTCTAACAGGTGCATTGTTGCCAGCTAGACGTTTGGAAGTCTCTGCCATGCAGAAGAAGCAATTGATTGAGTTGTCAGTTGGTTCCCACCAAATTCGCGGGATTGCGAATTTCATGGCTGTTTTCCCCAATGGCTGTTTTCTACAATGTTTGAAGGGACTAATAGTCATTTCGTTTGCTTTCTAGACAGATGTAATTAGAAAATAACACTTTCGATAGAGGACTGCAAGTGCGATACTGAGATCCGAAGACGTATTGGTATGGTGAAAGACGCAATCCAAAAGCTAGGCAGAGTATTACCAGACAGTGGAATTTTGTTGGTAACAAAGAAAAGAGTATTAAGCTGCTACGTGATATCTGTCCTCCTATACGGCAGCGAATGTTGGACGGTTTTCTCAAAGATGAAAAAGAGGCGACGGAGATATGGTTCTACAGAAGGATGCTAAGGATATCATTGACCGAGCGTGTGGGTAACGACGAGGTTTCGGAGAGAAGGTGAACAAGGAGGAAGCTTATACTTAAGATCAGGAAGAGGTAGATGAAATTTCTGGGATACGTAATGAGAAAGGAGGGCTTAGTGAATCTGATACCCGGCGAATAGAAGAGAAATAGAGACGAGCGAAAGCAACGCATAATACACCTAGCGGGCTTAAGCAAGTGGATGAGAGAACAGGGCCTGGCGGAAGTAGCAAAGGGACAAAACATATTGAGAGCTACAAGGAATAGGGGGGGGGGAGTGGAGAGCTATGATCGCCTACGTCATATAAAAAGAAAGTACACAAAAAAAACAACAAACAAACATTAAAAAACATTAAATTATACGATAAAATTTGAAATTAAAATTAAAAACTACCCATTTTAAAATCTAAATTTAAAAAATTAAATCTAAATTTTATCGTACAATTTAATATCCATTAGTTAGAATAAATTCTATTTTAGTATAACCCCAACTTGAAAGCATTTAATAGTTAGTATAATTTTACTTTGTAGTCAAGTTTTTTGAATTCTCGTATACTTGTATTTTGATTGGTCATTCTAGCTTTTGAAACAACGTTTCCCCTTGCGAGGGTCGGTAAGTTAATTTGAACTTTTTAAAACCTTCATTCTACATTCAACATCATCACTTGATAAGACACCAGAGGTGTTGAAACAAAATGGCTATTTTGGTAGTGATTTTATAACATATTTATGTTATAATTTTTAAATAAATAATTATATTCGCTCTACTGTGTATTGAGCACTCTTTTAAGAATAGTAATTGTTGGTTATTGGTATTTATTCCGCATACACCAATCCTATACTTGTATACACACGCACATACATATATATATATATATATATATATATATATATATATATATATAGATAGATAGATAGATAGATAGATATACAAACATATTATGCATAAGCAATTATGAACGAAGAGATAGAAAATTATGAATACACTGAGAGAAATATAGATAGATATCCAGATAATTTATGCATATACAATTATGAACAGACTGATAGATAGATAGATAGATAGATAGATAGATAGATGGATAGATAGATAGATAGATAGATGTACAGCTATATTATGCATAAATAATTATGAACCGATAGATAGATAATTATTAATAAACTGACAGATTGGTAGATAGATAATTCAAATATAAATATGAACACTCATATAAAAGATATATATATATATATATATATATATATATATATATATATATATATATATAGCTTAAAATAGTGCATATATAAAAGAGAGAGAGAGAGAGAGAGAGAGAGCGATTAGTTGACTGATATAAATATATAGAGAGTGAGAGTGATGAGAAAAATAATGAGGGGAGTGAATGAGAATGAGTGGGAGATGTGTAGTTTTAGATGATTTAAAAAACTATGCCAGATTTGTTGACTTCCGATTGAAGTAGAGAGGTTATCATTTTAATATTCCTTAAAGCTGGAATCCTAAACAGTTCATAGGCTGTGAGGTATGAACAGATTGATATAGAAAAATCACAAACTGTAATCTTAGAATGTTTCTAAAAGAAATTCTATTTCAAACAGTCCATGTCACTTTTTCACGCCATGTCTGTAATAAGAAAGATATTGAAATTCCTATCATTCAACATTCCAAATAGTACAACAATTTTAAAAGATCGCAGAAAAGACGAAAAGAAAGAGAATTTTATGAAAATTACCTCCAAAGTAATTTTTCTGAAGCCATAAATTCCACAGTGAGCGAATAACGTTTTGGCGAGTCAAATTTTGAAAACAATTTAGATGATGGCAGCGCTGCTGTCAACTGAAACACTTTTCAAGACTATAAGCATTCCTCAATGTTTGGCAGCAATTTCTTGAGGCATCTGCCGGTATGGGACCACCCAGTGAGAAGGATCTTTGACGCTTAGTGTAAGTGAGGATTTTATTGTTACACGTTACTAAGAATGAAACATTTCGCGATTATAGTTTCCTTTTTTTCTCGGAGCTGATTTATTTTTGAATAGCTGAAATATACGACAGCTGTTTTATAGAACAAAAATCTACTTTTTTTTCTAAATTTTGAAACTGCTTATTTTATTGTTTTATGTACGTCAACAAACTTTTGAATTTAAACACGAATTCCTTAGGTTTGTGCATAAGCTCTTATTCAATCTGCTGTCTTCGTGAAATAAAATGTATTTTAAATAATTTAGTTTTCAGAGTTTTAAATGTGTCAATATTATTTGAATAAAAGAAATTGCTATATGTTCTAGATAAAGGTAACGCTAAAAGAAATCGTGGAGACCGTTCCCATCCATAAAACAAAACAGAAGACAGTAGAATTGTATGGGATTACACCATCTTTACAGACAGGAAGATTGAAGCAAATAGGCTGGACATAATTGCAAAAATCCGAAAAGAACAAGAAACTTGCCTACTCATTGATATGGTTTACCCAGCGGACATACACACCAGGAAATTTGAAAAACTATCGGAATATAAAGACCTGGAAATGGAAATAGAAAAATATGTGTAAATTGAAAACAGGATTGACAATCATAGGTGCGCTTAGAATTATAAAAACAGAATACAAGACTTTGAAAAATTCCATGGAAACATCAGCTTAAGAGAAATATATTGATATGCAAAGCCCACACACGAAATGAACTTTGTCCATGTAACTAGTTATGGCTACATTTCTTGATTTGATTTTCTAATTCCTGTAACTAGTGATGCTATGGGAGTTAGAAAAACAAATAAGGAAATATAGCCATAAAAACATACCACTTCCTGGATTATGTTTCCCGCAGACTTGGTGGGTTGTGTGACCATAGCAGAAATCGAAAATATAATGATGATGAAAATAATAATAATCCCCGTTTTGCACGAACTAAACAATAATATCTATAGATACAAAGTAAAAAAAATGTTTAATCACTTACTCTACATGGATAATATCAAATTCTTTGCCAAAGACGAGAATGAATTGAAGGATATTCTCAATAATCTAAAATTTTTCAGTGATGACATCGGTATGAATTTCAGATTAGATAAATGAGATAAAGCAACATTCAAGAAAGGGAGAATTACAGAAATACAGTCAACTGATCTAAATTTTGTCCCAAAGATTAGGGAACTGGAACAATGTTATGGTCCAAGGTTTAGAAGAACAACACGAAACACAGAAGTAGAAATAACAAAGAATATTTTACACAAGAAATAATACGAAGAAACGAAAGTGTTAGTTATACTCTCCGACTGGTTTGGCGTGACTGCTATCAGCTCGACTCGATTCAATACCAAATCCCTCTAATACTGTTCTGATACTCTTGATACTGTCCGTCTCTCTTGAGAGGCGTAGTATATATATCCTTCGGAAGAGTTCATTCTGTCGGTCTAGGTATGCATCATGCCAAACAAAGAAGAAACCTATAAATAGCTGGGAGTCAGTAGAAGGAGATGGAATACAGTATGCACAAAATGAAGGAGAAACTAAGAAAGAAATACTACTAAATACCGACTTGAGTTCACAAAACAGAATATCAGCCATAAACATTTTGGCTTTCCTGTGGTGCAATATAGTTTCAATATCATTATTTAGACCAGAGCTGACATGAAGCAAATGGATGTCAAAAGGATAAGAGCTTCTTACTTGCCACAGCATACATCAATTTAAAGCTGATGTTGATCGCCTGTATGTGCCTAGAACCAAAGGAGGAAGAGGATTAGTTCAACTCGAACTGTATTACAAAACTAAAATAGTCGGTATTCAAAGATAGCTGGAAATTACAGGAGACTGGATGAGGATATGTGTAAAAGAATATGGAATAAATAAGAAATTTTATTCGGTAATAAAGGAAGTTAAACATTCAAAATTGAATTTCAGGTGAGTGAAGAAGTGAAAACCATGATACACCTAGTGCAGCGGCAAAGAACAAAAAAAAATCAGAAGCAAATACAATTGACTAAATGCAAAAACGATGGCAAGATAAATATTTTCATGGTCCTGACAAACTGTAACGAAGGTTTTATACTTTCTAAACAGGACCAATGCTTGCTAACTAGAGATTACCAAGCACACATACTGAAAAATTGTGTTAACCACAAAAGCAGATTCTGTGATAAGTATCTAGAAACAGTTGACCATCTTGTGTATCAGGTTGCACAGTGTTAGAACTGATCGAATATCAAACACGGGATGATACCGTGGGACAATATCTACACTCAAAATATGCTAGGAGGGAAGAAAACTACAATAAACTGGTATGAACATCACTTATACCAAGTTACAGTGATAGAAGCTGTAACAATTTTATGGGATTCTACAATAAACACAGATAGAAAAATCAAAACTAATGGTCGAATGTGCTTTCTTATTGACATGCAGATTGTAATGTATCCTTCAAAAAGACCTTCATAAATCTATCAAATTACAAGGATCTTGAAGTAGAAATCTAAAAACAAATGTGACACATGAGGACATCACTAATTCCAGTTGTATCTGGAGCTCTCGTATTGATTAGAAATGGTTCCGCTAGACTCACTGAAAGGATTCCTGGTAGCCTACGTCTTAAAGAAATATATAAAAAAAAATGTACTCACAAGTACAGCTTTATTTTCATTACGAAGAGCTTTATCTATGCGAAACGTGTGTGATCTCAGGGTTTGTATTTTTTACAAAAATGATCTGTGTAAGATGTTATGAAGCCATTTCTGACATGGGGTTCTGTGGTTGGGACACAGAAGGAAATGGGTATGTAGGAGAAATCAAAGGAAATAATAATAATAATAATAATAATAATAATAATAATAATACACAACGACAAAACAATCAAAGCTAATCGCCCAGATACAATAATCCAAGACCACAAAAACAGAATGTGATTTCTTATTGAGATGGTAATTCCTGCAGATAGTAATGTATCTTTGATGATCTTCAAAGAAAAAAAACAACAACAAAAGCTATCAAAATACAGGATATCAAATACAAGGATACATACGTGTAAATCTAAAAAAAATGTGGCACATGAAGACATGATTGGAAAAGGTTCCAATAGACTCATTGAAGGGATTCCTTGTAGTCTATGTTTTAAAGAAATACGAAAAATTGTACTCACAAGTATAGCTCATAATTTACGAAGGGGTTTATCTATGTAAAACGTGTGTGGACTGAGGGTTTATATTTTTTACAAAAATGATCATGAAAAAATGTCATGAAGACATTTAACAGGTCTCTGGTTAGAACCCAGAAGGAAATGTGTATACCACATAAATCAAAGGAAATAATAATAATAATAATAATAATAATAATAATAATAATAATAATAATAAAGAAGAAGAAGAAGAAGAAAATTATTGACGTAACTCATATTTTTCAATACTTAAGTGAAGAGTACGATTTAAGAAAAGAAAAAGAAAAATTACAGTTTTTGATAATATTCAACATTTCAACAGAATGTCTGTCTTCTTCCAGTTATATTTAAAATATTTTTCAAGTATTATAATAATATTCAAATAATAATAATAATAATGAGAACTAGAAGAAAACAAGGCAATTGTAGCCGTTTCCTGATAAGGAAAAATTCATCGAACAGTTAACGTGACTGTCAGGTGAAATTAAAAAAAACATCCTACATATCTCAAAATAGAAAATACGTTGTTCGAGTCAATCATCTCTCTTACAAGTAGTAAAGGGATTTCCTTCCTAACTTTTGTTTGAAGTAGTGTGAAATGCAACATAATGATTATGTCAATATTTTCTCTTTTCAATCCCAGTAGCTGTTATAACCCTTTTCAGTATTGATGGGGGTTTCCTTCCTAACCTTTTTTATTTAAGTACTATGGAATGTAAACACCTTATGTCGTTATTTTCTCTTCTCAAGCCCAGTAGCTGTTATCGCTCTTTCCAGAATTGATGGAGGTTTCCTTCCTAACTTTTGTTTGAAGTAGTGTGAAATGCAACATAATGATTATGTCAATATTTTCTTTTTTCAATCTCAGTAGCTGTTATAACCCTTTTCAATATTGATGGGGGCTTCCTTCCTAACCTTTTATTTGAAGTAGTGTGGAATATCAACATCTTGATTATGTCATTATTTTCTTATCGAGTTACATGCGCTATCCATTTTAGTTGTTGAAATTATTTAATAGTTTTACTTTCGGCTTTTCATTCTATATCGTCAGCCGACGGTGAAAAATGGCCCTAAAACCTACAATTTTATTTTGCTCGAAACATTTTTTAATCAGTGATCTGAGAAAACATTGGAATAGGGATAAGAGTCTACACATTTCTAGATTAATTGGATAACCTATGCGTAAGGTCGCTTACACTATCATGTAGATTAGTACCGTGCCTTTAATAACTAATGAATAAATTTAATAGATTAGTTTATTTACATAAACATATTTTATTGTTGTTCGGAAAATAATGTTCTACTTTAGAATAAACTTTTAATTGTGGTCTAATATATTATTACAATAGTTGCACAAAAATATATATGACTCATTCCTAATGATTAAAGTGTCCTCATTGTTACTTTATATCAATCGCTTCAAGAATTTAACTTAAAACATAATATGCCCCTCATCCTGAACATGAAAAAAAGAGATCGGGTGTTCAGCTACCACCATTAACAGAGAATAGGGTGAAAGATCCACTTGTGATCGGATAGAATGGGGAGTTCCTCAGTGGGGATACGAGTTTTGAAAATCAAGGTGGTAGATGACAGTCATGTTCAATTGAGAATCAATATGTGAATACACTAGAAGAATCAAAACCAAGTCAAAGTTTCAAAGAAATATTTCAGAAAATTCTCCTAAGAGAATTGGCAAGGTGAAGAAACTCGATAAATGGATTCCACATAAACTCAGCAAAAGTCGAAGATTTTGACGTTTGGAATTATGTTTGATGCTGCATTTGTGAAATTTAAATGATCGATTTCTTGAACGAATTATGAGAAATGAATTCGGAAATGACAATAAAAAATGATCGAATTCAATGGCTTGATCATGATGAAACACTCAAAGCTTTTCTAAAACCAAAATTTCACCAAAAGAAGATCATGGCGACTTCGTGGTTGTCCGCCGCCATTGGCGTTATCCATTACAAAATTTCTGAAATCTAACCAGAGTGTCAGTGTTAAAGTTTACTACTAGAAACTTTGATGAAATGCACTTTCAGCCAAGCGAAATGCGACCGACACTGTTAAATCGACAAAGTTCAATTCTGCTTCATGAAAATGCTCAGCCTCAAGTTGAAAAGATTACTCTGCAAAAGTCTCATATCACAAAATAAAATATGAGACTTTGGTATATTCATCATATTCCCCTGATCTTTCGTTCACTGGCAACCAGTTCTTGACATTATCTTGACATATTTTTCAGCCAAAAGATTTAATTGCAACAAAGATGCAGAAACTGCATTCTAAAATTGCTTGGCATCCAAATTTTACAATTTTATTGTGAAGCTTTAAATAAAATTGTAACTCGATGGCGGAAATATATAGATGTTTAAGGCTTCCATTTTGGCATATCTTAACACTTCTAAAATCGGAAATTATTTTCCGAACGACCAAATATTAAATGTAGATTTTTATGATTATATCTTCACGGATCTGATTCCATTATCATCTCTGTTCTTCAATAGTTGTCGAAAATCTTCATTATACTTATATTTTGTGTGTATAATTACGGGAAGAAAAATTGTAACATTTCTGGCTTGTCGGTCTCTGGTTAATTCTGCCGCTGGCCGTTGGAGTTGGTCGTTCTGATCTGTACCTCGCCTTGCCCCACGTTGTGTTGATTGATTACGGAGTTGGCAAAGATCGAGCTGTCATCAGCATTTGTAGCGCTGGTTCGATCGCGGCGAAGCTATACCACAGAGGAAAAGTAAAAGAAAAAAAGTTCTTGCACACGAAATAAAAAGACTGGAATATCTTTAGGGTCTATGTTTGCGGTTTATATCGTTCTTTCTCCAGAAATATTAACCCTTCCCACTTTGAATTCTATCGTGACAATTTGATCAATTTAGCTTTATCTGGAACAAGGCTTAAGTCGGAAGTTACGCGTGATTCGGCTGGGTAAGTCGTCTGCACTCTGGAACTGGCGTCTCTGGAACTCTCTTGGTCGTTTCAGGGTTCTGTTTATATAGACTTTCACCCAAAATTGGCATGGTGGTCGACGAGATTAGGTGATCCGGTGTTTCCCCTTTCTTTCAAGAGCCATTTGACGTCTGGCTATGGAAAATTAATTATATCTCAAAAATTGGGGAAAACCCTTTTCCTATGGGCAACGATCACAGGTAATCGATCCGGGCAGATAACTCCTTCCTCCCCTTATTTGTGACTCGTACCAACACCTCCCAATGAGCGTAGGCAATTCCTCTGTTCTTGGTATTTCAACTACGCCTGTCAGGAATCAAAGGGTTATTTAAATTATCATTTTAATTATTAGTCAGCAAATTTTTCCCATTTTATGCAATCAGAAATTTATCTGCTGTTTCCTCCAGTCAGCTTTACTGCATATATTGTTAGGGCTCTTGTACTTAAAGAAACCCTGGGCTGGATCTTTACATAAAGTAATTCTATTTCTCGACTTGTTTACAAATTTCACTTTTTTATAGATGGTATAAATCAACTTTTTGCTTTCGTCTCCAAAATTACCAAATAATATATCTCAATCGACCTCTTACGCAATCAAGAGACATATTTTCGTAACTTCCACTATAAGCAGAACTATCAATCATCTGTCAGTCCAGCTTCGACCGGACAGTTTTCTTGGCAAGATAAACCTAACAAAGTTGTTTTCTTCAAACCGTGTTTGCTTAAAAATTAACTTTCAAACTAAAAGCAATTGAGATAGTTTTCTCAGTCTATTCACTGTTCTATTTTTTTAACCCTTTTCGTCTTGTTCCAAGCTTATATTTTTAACTTAATCATTTTTTTACGTTTTCCGGTGACATATAGTGACACAAAATTACGTCGACATTATCCACGATGTAAGTCCCATTAGAACTAAAAAGAGCAAGGATTTAAACGTGCTATTAGACTGGCATCTCGGTCCCAACATTTCACTGTTGAAACATATGTAACAGCCTCTATTATTGCAACAGTTTCTTTTCTCGCACTTTCCGCCAGTGGAACTTCCTTTCTCTTACTTGCATTCCTGATAGCTAGAATCTTCAAATATTCAAATGTAATGTCAATCGTCATCTTCTAATGCCTTGATCCTGATCCCCGCCCTTCTCTATATCCTTTCTTTAAACAAACCTCTTCAATCTTACTCTCACTTTCTGTAACTCTTTGCGTGTTATTAGTACTCCCGCCTTTAAAAATAATGCTTTAAAAATAAAAAATAAAAAAATAAAAAAAAAAAATACAAAAAAAAATAAAAAAAAATACATACAAACAAAAAAAAATCATTGGGTGTGTGAATTTTATTTTAATTTTTTAAAAATAGCTGTTTTATAATATTCAATCGTGAATAAGAATATCTGCTCGGACTTGCATTGAAACGGTTGATTTAACAAATAACATTATGTAACGTCATCAACACAATTAAATATGATTAAAATTGTAACGCTCCAAAAACAACAAACAAACGTTATAATAAAGAAACATCCATCAAAGTTTTCTTGAGTTTCAAAACCATAATAGACTCCGTTCTTGAGAATGGCCAAAGCGTTTGAAAGCATTCGTACGGCCAGACGAAAATCAAACATCTGTTATGTTTTAGGCAAGCAAGAGAAAGACAGTAAAGAAGATATCAAAACAAACCTTGTGGATTTTAATAAAATCGGCTTATATATAACATCGCGGCGTACCTAATGTTGTGTCAGCAAACGATGTATTTGAGGTGATTTATACGCGTGTCAGTCGAGGAGAAAATGTCTGCTTCTTTGTCTTATCACCGACCTGCGAAATTTTCCAGCTTATTATTTATGAAGGCCTTTGAACACATGAACGCATAAGCACATCCATACAGACGTATATGTCAATATAGATATGGTATATGAATATACACTTCCACCTCTGTGCGTTTCTATCTATCTATCTATCTATCTATCTATCTATCTATCTATCTATCTATCTATCTTAGTCATTTCATATCTATCAGCTCGCTAGTTTTCTCTGTTCGTATCTATCTATATATCTATCTATCGATCTATCTAAATATCAAACATGTTCCATCTATCTATCTATCTATCTATCTATCTATCTATCTATCCTAGTCTGTCTATAAATGTCAGCTAGCTAGCAATGTCTGTTCGTATCTATCTATCTATCTATCTATCTATCTATCTATCTATCTATCTATCTATCTATCTATGTCGCTCATCTATCTATCTATCTATCTATCTATCTATCTATCTATCTATCTATCTATAGTGAAATTTTAGAGGCACTACATATTAGAAGCAATAGACCTCTTATTAATCGCACAGCTTATAATATTTCTGGAAACATCCTTCAATGTCTATAATATATTTCTATGTAATTTGATAAATCACATAATCATTTCCCTTGGACTTTTAAAAATTCCATAACGTATTTTTCGTTTTCTTGGTTTTTCCAATAAAAAATCTTTTTCACCTCTTCAATTGATCACGTGGTTTTGCCAGCACGTGATAACATTAACGCGTCTTTTGAAGTTATTAGGTTGGTGCAAAAATAATGTCGTTTCCTCACATGTGAGAAAACGACATTATTTTTGCACCAACCTAATAAAAATATTTCGTAACGTTTATTTGGTTCGTATAAATGTAGCAATACGATTCCGCTGCAAGGCAATTGGCTAATGTTAAAACAAAATTGACCCTGATGATGAACAATGACGTTTGAAAGTACTCGGTTGTCTTTTGGAAAATATATATATATCAATATAATTTTGAAATAAAAATTCTCATTCGGAAATATGAGAAAATACAAAAGAACATCAGCAAGACTGTGTTGTCTTTGACGTTTAATACAAACTGTTTAAAAGAAGGGATGCTGCCTAAATACGCACACACACACACACACACACACACACAGCTCAGTCTGTTTCTATCTATCTATCGAATGCCATATATATTACATGAAGAGAGAAGGAATGTATTCGTCGGGAGAGGGGAAGGGATAAGCTGTCTTATATAAACACATGGGTAGAAAGAGATATAAAAGGGTCGGAGGGTAAAAGAGAGAGATATCAGAAAATGAATGGATATATTTTATAAGAGAAAAATCCCTGTGTCAATAAGTAAATTAATATTTGATCCCGACAAAGTAATTCATTAAACTGGTACATAATCACAACTAAAGAATGAAGGTCAAAAGCGAAAAAGGGCGAAAAATATTGCAAATCACCGCTTGTTCCTTATTTTCTTTTATAGTTTAATTTCACGCTGAGACTCCCTGTGTCATTATACGATTTACGCGAGTCACATTGGGTGGCTCTGAATGCAGAAGGTAAATAATAGCTATAGACATAATAATTACTATATAGGAACGAATTACAATGTTTCTTCTTATTTGGAAATCCGTAAAGAATTCTTTGTTTTGAAACTGTTTGGCACCATAATCATTCAAAGTCTTCCAGGTTTCTTCATGGCCATTAAACACCGAAACAACAATGTCGTTTGCATAATTAGACCATTTCCTTTTGTGATCATAATGGAAAATTGCAGCTGTAAACAATAAATAATGCGTTGAAAATCCAAAATCTTTCTCGTAAAATTCTGTATTTTAAACAACATTTGCGAAAACATTACAACAACCAGCCTAATGAAAATTTGGATCGCCATATCCGTGGAAAATAGTCCTTACTCGATCAGTCATGGAATTTCTTTCGAATGGTAGAAAAAGTTCCCTCTACAGAAACTGGTTCTACCAATTTACGTAGAGGGAATTTGGGGGTACAGTGCATTCGATAAGTGTTCAATGGGACTTAAATCTAGAGGGTTTAATGATCATGTCAACACGATCATGTCATTTTCAAACTCCTAAAATATTCCAGTACATTTACAGTGTGGCAAGACCTACTGAATGGCAGTAATGCCATCTTAAAAATAATGTTAAAATAAATAAAGAATATAAGAAATATTGAATGATTCGGTGTTCACGAAATAAATTATAATCGAAATGGCTAATTAAAGTCTCTGTCTTTTTATTATCATTATAATGCTCTCTCCATTAAGCTCTCACTGGATTTATATCCTCCTTGGATATATATAAATATATATATATATCAGTGTTATGGTTTTATGTACATTGGTCATTGTATAGAAACTTGTGGATACCAAATTGGTACGAGCACATCTCTTGCAGATTAGGGTACTAGGATTTTCAAACAGATAGAATGATACATCATCGGCGTCCGGATTTTATTGGGCTTGATAAATGCACCAAGATCTGTCCCATTGTTGATGTCGCCATACCAAATGACACAAATATAGCAAACAAGGTCATTGAGAAAATTTCAATCAACTCTGATTTGAAATTAAGATGTCAAAATTGTTTGGAACATAAGAAGGGAATCTCAAGGGGATTCCAGTGGTGATTGGTCCACTGTGATCAAGCCCATTAAAATTGTGTGACTTCCATGACCAGCACGGGAGACAATACCAACTAGCTGTTTTGGGCACTGTTTGAGGAAGGTTTTGAAATATTTATTTTGTTTTGACAGTACACCTTAATGTACCTGGTGTATACAGAAACTTAATTTAACCTGTGTGTACAAAAACTTACATTATTATTATTATTATTATTATTATTATTATTATTATTATTATGGTTGTTGTTATTGTTATTATTATTATTATTATTATTATTATTATTATTAAAACATCAGCAACAACATCAGCAACAACATTAACAACAACAACAACAGCAATAATAATAATAATATGAAGAAGAAGAAGAAGAAGAAGAAGAAGAAGAAGAAGGAGAAGAAGAAGAAGAAGAAGAAAGGTATATTTCTTTAATGAGATCCCTGTGTTAATGCCTGCTCAGCGAGTATCTTTATACTGTTCTTTCCATCTTGAAAGTTTGCACGCATTATTTCATCACTTTGTAATTCGATGAGGGGAAACAAATAAAGAATCATTCTCATATATATATATATATATATATATATATATATATATATATATATATATATATATATATATATATATAGTGTAAATTACAGTAGAAATTTATTTTTTGATAATAAAAACCATTCCGAGTTGTTTTTTTTCATGGACCACCAAAATATGATTGTGGACTTCCAATTTGTTATATTTTGCCTGTGGACCCCCAGATATATGACATGGACCCTTAGGGCTCAAATAGACTCCGGTTGAGAAACCCTGCGTCAGATAAAAGCACCAAAATCTGACCAAAAATGACGTAAATATAGCGAACAAAGTGATTGAGAAAATTTCGATTTGAAATTGAGATGGCAAAATTATTTGGAAGAGAGAAATATGATTCCAGCGGTATTTGGCACATTCGGATCAATCCCAATATAATCGTTTCACTCTATTGACTAGCGTTTCTGGATAAGACGATAAACTATATCCAACGCCAAGGCCGCTGATTGGAAGGATTGGAAGCGTGGAAGAACCTCTTAATTGCTGATGTTCGCAGGTCCACCCTAACCTGGCGTTGTAGTACCTGTTAGGATCTCAGCTATGGGCAAATAGTTGACCCTCCCGTCAAACTGGGGTCAAAACACTATGAAAGTATAGAAGTAGGTTTTAATACCAGAAATACGTTTTTGTAAAAAATGTTATTAATAACGAATTTTTGAAGGAAAACAATTATTACAAGCAATACATTTTTGAAGAAAGAATTTACCAGCAATACTTATATATATATATATATATATATATATATATATATATATATATATATATATTTATTACGAGCAATACATTCAAAAATATATTAGTAGCAGTACATTTTTAAAAAAAAATATTACCAGCAATAAAAATCTTGTCGGTATTAAATAACCTATTGGTTTGATATGCCGTAAAACAAAAGAAACCAAGCCAAACC
>OZ010604.1:29683158-29775658 GCA_963932145.1 Acanthosepion lycidas | reverse complement strand
CCAACTATTTTAAAAACAATTTTATGGTTAAAATAATAAGTATTTGTTTAATAAAACAATCCAGAACGAAATATTTACGCATGACCAGTTGTATGTTGCATGCTCAAAAGTAAGAAATCCTAATAATTTATTCATCGCCGCTAAAAAGGAAAAAGAAACCAAAAATTTCTTTAAAAATATTGTTTACAATGAAATCCTATACAATTAATTTAAGTAATTATTAAACCGCAAAAAGCTCATTCAAAATTTTATCGTTTGTTTTGCGAAATTGAATGAAGCGTAGAGTTTGTAAATATCGGCAAAAATGTTAGCGATAATTCCAATAATACTGCAGGGATTTCAACACACGTCAGCGTGATGCAAAGAAATTCTAGTATGTTAAAAATCCAATATGATATGTGAAGACATTTTTTTAAAGATTAAACCCGCAGAGGACAGACATCACATTACACGAATATTTCCGTAATATTATCAGCTGTTTATTAATAGCTTATAAGAAGCGAATGTACTTAGATATTTGACAGTTTGTGTTTAAATTTCCGCAGAAAACTAGGAAAACAACCCGAAACAAAAAATAGCTATGAAATATATGAAAATAAAGATATCAATAATCCCTCTCCGCGTTCTTTAAGATAACTGTCGTACATGATCTGGTGCCATCCCTATAAGTCTCGAGGTCTTCGACAAAATTCAGAGAGAGATATGCAATGTGATAGGTTCTGATCTGGCGTCCTGTCTACATTTGCTTTCTCACAGACGTGACGACTGTTCGAATGAGTTTTCTTTGGTTCCCAGACAGAATGAATTTAAGCCAGGTACTAGGTTGGCATCACGGTCCCACTCTTTCACTGTCGAAACAGTTAAATGTAACTGTCTCTTCTACTTAAACAGCTTCTTCTCTTGCACTTCCTGTCTGTGGAATTCCCTTCCTCTTAGTTGCTTCCCTGATAACTATAATCTTCAAATATTCAAGTGTAATGCCAATCGACATCTTCTGATACGTTGTTCTTGTTCCATGGCCTTTTCTTTATCCTCTCCTCAAACACGCCTCTTTACTCTTGTTCTCTACTCTCTGTAACCCCTAGCCTTTGCTTGGGGTGAAATGCTTAAAAAAAAAGAAAAAAAGAAGAAAAATATGATCTGTATAAAGACGTAATTCCGATACGGTGACATGTGAAAATGTCCCGGGCGCAGATTTATATTTTTATATGGTTCGAGAGTATCATTCTCAAGAATTTTCCATCTAAGTAAGTTCAAAATATTTTAAAAAAAAATCATTCCATGAAAAGAAAAGAGAGAAAAAAGAAAATTAAAGTAAAAAAAGAAAGACAATAAGAAATCAACAAAAAGAAAAAGAAAAAGGGGAAAAAATGAGGAAAGGCATATGAAAGCATGAGAAATTAACCCTGCTACAAAGAGAAGGGGAAGAAAAGAGAAGAAAAAAGTAGGCGAGGAGTATATCCAAATTTTACAGACAAAAGAAAAGGAAAGAGAAGAAAATAAAATATGAGGTCGTTGATACCAGATTTAGTCAATGAAATCACGCAACGATGAAAAATTAAAAAATGAATGGAAATATAACGCAGCAATTTAGCAAACATATTACAGATACAATGTCACATTTCAAATTTCATATTTTGAATGAAATTAGATTTTCAAACCAATTCAACAAAGTACAGAAATAAAAAAAATTTTACGCAGAAAAACCATATACAAACAAAACTACTTAACCTTACATGATAAGTTAGAATACAAATTAAATTTTAAACAATTATATGATTTTATATATTTAATTTAAATTAAAGCTAAAATGAATTTTAAACATTTATATGATTTTTATGTAATAAATTGTAAACATTTATCTGACTTTTATATATTTATATTAAAATGAAAACTATTACCAAACAACATCACAAGTAAAATAATTATAAACCAATTCACTGCTAACTTTACTACCAGTAATTTAAGAATACTAACGTATTTAATATCTTAATCAAGAAGAAACGACTAAGGATAACATTAAAATGTTTATATAAAAGTACTATACCATAAGAGAAGTGATTATTGAGTTATAAAGTATAGCAAGATTGTAAGGTCAATTCCTTGATATGCCTACAATTCACGGTAGTTTCATATCTTTGATTTAATAATTGATCGCTATACAGTTTAATTATCTCAATTTTCTCCTGTAAACAAAGGAAACACAGTTCATTTATGAATTTACAGATTCTGCCTAGTTTAAGGATTTTTAAAAACAAGGATCGCGTCATTCAAAGAGTGGTTAGTAAGTTAATACTTTATTAAATCTGTTAGCGAAATGAATTCGCGATTAATTACATCAACTTTACTGATTTATTATTTGTATGACTACTTCTATATATATATATATATATATATATATATATATATATATATATATATATATGAAAAATATATAGAAAATAGGAAAGAACTCGTTAGGTAAATAATCCAAAGTTCTTTAGTATTTTTGTTATTATTTTTAAAAAATAGTGCTCAATACAAAAGTAGAGCATAAATATAATTATTTATTTAAAAATATGATTCCAACACGCTACATAAGAGTTCTCATGTTTCAAAACAAGAGCCGAAAACTCGGCTCTTGTTTAGAAATATGAGAACACTTATGTAGCGTGTTGGAATCATATTTTTAAATAAATAATTATATATATATATATATATATATATATATATATATATATATATATATATATATATATTAACACATTTTTTATGTTTATACAGTATTAAACAACATTTACAAGCCTGAATGTCTGTGAAAATTTTTCGGTCATTCAGGCCGGTAAATGTTGTTTAATACTGTTTATTATAAACAGAGCATTTACTTAAATACTTGTATCTATAAAAAGAACGTTAAATATAAAAATGTCTTAAAATAATTGTCGGAATTTGTCCATTTCATAATATATATATATATATATATATATATATATATATATATATATATATATATATATATATATATATATATATATATGCATGAATGGATTTATAACAACTGGAAGATGTCTGTGAATCGTTTTAAACATGTGTGCGGTGCATTCATTAATTCATGCTTCTGTCATTGTGCTGATATGAGGCTTACGAACGTGTAATATGTAGACGTAGACATAAATTTACGCACGGTGAGCACGCCAGTGAGATTATTCATTTGCCTATTTTCAATTCTTCCTTGAATATCTCTTGGGCTTCTGCAGTTTTTCACCTAAGTCCAACGGGCCACTAACAAAACTGACCACAGCTTCTGCGCCGGAGCAGTTGGTTACGTGAGATAATGTCACAGACGGCAGGACGGCCCAAGCAGAATACTATAGATAGTGATCAAAGCGTTAGGGAGATTAACACTTAAACTATTCCATCCGAAATCGGTGGACATCGTAGGAGCCGCAACTTCCTCTCCATTTCGCTATCTGTCATTCTGGAGGATAGCCAGGTATGTGGTGACTTGGGGGCGAGTGAATAGACCAACTTGAAATGATTTTCTCTCGAACGACATGCAAATGACGTGCGATATGTGAATAGCCCAACTGCCGTTTTCGTTCCGAGCCGCAATATGTGAGATTATATGACCGAAGGTCAGCTTGTGACGGGGTTTGGACTGGGGGACAATATGAAAACAAATTTGGTCATCTTTAGTGCAATTAGTCCTGAAGGGAACGTCCAAGTAGATCGTCTATTAATATCGATAATTATACAAGCATTGTGGCTAATGATGGCCATTTCTTGGCGCCATCATTAGTTGGCGCCTGTATAAATTGGCGCGCCCTAATTTTGTGACGAAATAATAGGAAATAGAAGGGGTAAAGGATTAATCATATTTTAATTCTTTTAGGGATATAGGAATATTCAAATATGGTATGTCTACAGATAAATGTGGAAATATTTCGAATTTTCTGAGAATTTTGCCTTCAAATTTGGTGTTCCCGCATTTCATATACTTCTATATTATTTATGAACATGTATTACAAGAAATAACATATATCTGGCAATTTAACCGTTTTTATGTAGGAAAAGTTCGACAATATTTTAAGAAAACAAACCCTTAACTTTACCGACTTTTGAAACACTTAAAACCTTTTAGTTAAAACACTATTTCAAGAAATATAATTTCTCAACTCTAGTTTTTTCTAAATTGATATCAGTGTTTCCTTCCAAACCTTTTGTTTATGGTAATGTGGAACGATACTATGTTGATTAAATCATTATTTCGATTTTTTAATCTGTAAGTACACCTGTGACCACCTTTAGATTTTTAAGAATCGCATAAAAATGAAAGTTGCGTGAATTTTACACAATTTACTATTTCAGGCCACAGAGGCTTTGCCATCTTAATGCGCTTTACCATGTATCATCATTGTCGGTTTTATTTTGTATCCAATAATTTGATTTCTTCTTTGCTGATCGCTTCCTTTATGTTAATGGCGGTTATTTAGAAAATATGGTTGGTTTAGTTCATTATTAATAGGGAAAGGGGTTGGTGTTTATTATTTGGCGGATTGGTTATTAAATATCCTCCAAATAATAAACACCCACCCTCTCTTTATTAATAATGAACTAATCCAACCACTTTGTCGAAATAGCCAAAATATTGTCTGTAAAACTAAAATAATAAGAAACCTATTTCAAATCAAAACATGCAGTCCTGATAACAGTTGATGACAACCCAAAGAGATCGGTAAAACACCATTTTATTTCAAAAACTTAGAAACAAATAAAAAAAAGGAAAAAAAAACTAGTGAGAAAACAAGAAAAAACACAAAAAGATCATTAAACGGAAAAGTTCCGTAGTCTTTAACAACATATGCTTTACTATATATATATGAAGAAAAATATACGGAAAAACAAGCAAAAATCCCAATATGCAATTATGCTGTTTTAATGTTAATATAATGTCAACGTTGGATATTGAATTGAATATAATCTAATGTTAATTATGTTTTATGAATATGTGCTGAAGATGTTCTATTAGACCGAAACGTCCGACGTTGACATAATATTAATATTAAAACAGCATAATTGGATATTGGGATTTTTGTTTGTTTTTCCGTATATTTTTTTTCATACTGTCGGATCTATATCCATATATTTGCTTACATATATATATATATATATATATATATATATATATATATATATATATATATATATATATATATATATATATATATATATGTGGGGGGGTTGTGCGCGTGCGTGCGTGCGTGCGTGCGTGTGTGTGCGTGTGTGTGTGTATGGGCGCGTGGTCGAGTTCGCTTTTGAGTTCGCTTTAGAACATTCGCTTTCTGACCATTAGACAAGGGTTCGAATCTCAATATGGTCGGTTTGTCAGGAAGGAGACATCCTGATGTTATTGGAATAAATTGAGGTCGATCTCAGCGTGTGGTACCTTTGGAAATTGCCTGAAAATCATACCACCGATTGACCGAAGCGTTTTGAGTGAAATTGGGTAGACGGAACTCTTGATGGCCGTCGATAGCTGTGCTAGCATAAAGCCACAAATCATCGTGGCCAAATTGTTGATGACGCTAGATAAAACGCTCTCCCCCAGAAACTGTAACTAATGTCTGCTCAGCATAGTTGCAATATAAACCACAGGTGGGCAAACACAAATGTTCCTGAGCGAGCGTCTGTAGACGGATATCCTCGAATATGAGTGGCCAGCTATATATATATATATATATATATATATATATATATATATATATATATGTACAACCTAACGGCACACCGCGAGATTGATATCCAGAACATCGGGCTGTATAGAGATGACGGGCTCATGGTGGTGAGGAGTTCCACTAGCTTTAAGATACAGAAGATCCGTAAAATTATTTTTAGTGAATTTAAAAACTTAACTTAAAGATAACAGTCTCTTCTAAATTGAAAAAGGTAAACTTCCTCGACGTAACCCTAGACTTACCGAGCAACACGTACCAACCCTATAGAAAACCAAATGCTAACCCCTTATATATACACCCGAAGTCTAACCACCCTCCATCCACAATTAAACATATACCCTCATCAATAGAAAATAGAATTAGCAGTAACTCCGCTAACAAAGTAATATTCCACCAACATAATGACTTCTACAACACTGCCCTAAAAATAGTGGTTATAAAAATGCTAACATTAAATATAGGGACAATTGCAATAACCAAAAGAAAAAAAACAGGAAAAGAAACATCATTTGGTATACACCTCCGTTCAACCAAATGGTAAGTATTAAACTAGGACAGAAGTTCTTAGCTCTAATCGATAAACACTTCCCCACCAAAAGTAGGCTTAGTAATATATTCAATAAGAACACACTAAAATGGAGTTATTGCTGCACTGAAAATCTAGAAGGTATAATAAGAAGACACAATAATAATATCCTGAACAAACCCCCTTACCTGAATAGTTTTAATAACTCTACACTTAAATCAGATAATGATAGGGAAAAATTATGCGATTGTAGAAACCCGGTAGACTGCCCATTAGAAAATAAGTGCTGCATCAAATCTGTGGTATACCAATGCACTATATCATTCACGGAGAACCCTAACAATAATATGATATACATTGGGGCCACGAAAAATACCTTTAAGACCAGATGGAGGCAGCATAAATGCTCCTTCAACAACATAAACTTTAGACATCAGACCTCTCTATCTAAATATTTTTGGCACCTGAAAGAAAAAAATAGGACACCTAAAGTAAAATGGAAAATCATTAACAGAACTAGAACTTGCAAAACTTGGGATGACCCATGCCCTTTGTGCCTCCATGAGAAACTACACATTATTAAGCTCCTAAACAATAAAAACCTATTAAACAACCGGCAAGAATTAACGGTTTTCTGCCGACACAACCGAACTTATGCTCTGAATAACTAGCCTAAAACACGCATATAAATTTTAAAATCCATAGCCCATATACATAGTTTTAATTACCCACAAAAATTGATAACCCTTTATGAAGTCGTCAAATAACAAAAGTTACGGCCTTTTCATATACACAAATCCCTTTCATAAAGAGATATAATAAAAGAATAAAATAAAAATAAATTAATAAATCTCCGTAGACGCTCAAGCCAGACTATGCGAAAACTTCCTCCGTCGTAAATTCAGCCACCCCCACCTTACCGTGACCCGACATCTATGAAAGTAACTCTATACTGATACAAATTATTAACACCCCACCCCTGCCGATTCCAAACAATCCGCCCTTGATGTTTCCATGGAAATTTTTGATTTCAATTCTGACCATACTATTAAAACTCGTAAACTTCAAAAAATTTCGCTTGAAGATGGAACAGAGCCTACTTTAACTCAAGTTAATTCAAATATTATTTTGAAGTTTTCGGCTCTTGTTTTGAAACATGAGACCTCTTATGTAGCGTGTTGGAATCATATTTTTAAATAAATAATTATATATATATATATATATATATATATATATATATATATATATATATATATAGGCAGCTTATCTTAATTCAACCATGTTTCATTTATTTTTATGATAATACTTCCTACTTCAAATTTACGAGGTCTTTTAGATGAAAATAACCAAGTAAAACACACCCAAAAAAACAAAACAAAATAAAAAACGTATTTTTTTTACGAATGTAGCAGGAATTTGTATTTTTACCAATTTCCGGTCAGCTCCCTTATATTGGAACGCTTGTTTTGCTAGAAATTCCATAACTACAACGGACAAATTTTAAATGAATTATAACAGAACACATTCAGGCGTACTTTTTTTTTTTTTTAAATTAATGTCTTATTCTTATTCATCTTTTTATTATTCTCATTAATAAATTTATCCTATTCTTTTTATTATTCTGACGATGATCTCTGAAGAGATCGAAATTACTTGGTTAGGAAAAACTACGGCACCTTCCTTGATGAATTTCAGCTTAACATCAAGAATCTTGTTAGAGAAATAGAAAACTTTGTCCTTCGGCAAAGCCTCGTCCGGGTTCCTCTCTGCTTAAGTCAAAGATTTCGACAGTTGAACAAACTGGTCGACTGTTAATATTTAACAGAACGAGGGATTTATGTGGCACAAGGCCGAGTTTACCGTGGGTTCTCCGAGCACGTAGGCTCAGCCAGAAATATTCTCTCAGAAGCCGCATAAACGGGTTCAGGGACCGTCCACCTCCCCGGAAGAAACCCTGCCCTGTGGCAAAGCCCCGTCCGGTTTCCCCCCTGCCGAGGCAGAGAGTTCGACAGATAAACAATCTGGTCGACTGTTCCCTCAAGACCTTCTCTCCTACTAATTTTATAGTAGGCGGAAGAGTCTAACATAGACTCTAGACTCTAAAGAATTAGCAAGGCTTTCCAGAGATCGTCGTCTCAAATTGAAGTACGCACAACTGCCATTGGACGCCTTTTGGATTTCTGTTATAGAAGAGTATCCAACTCTAAGTAAAAAAGCCATCAAAATCTTACTGCAATTCTCAACTTCGTACCTATGTGAACTGGGATTTCCTTACCTAAACAACATTCAAAATTAAAAAAAATGTGAAAGACTTTCGCCCAAATATTGCAGGAGTCGTCAGGAAGCACCTGGCACTACTGTCCCACTGACATTCACCATTATTTTATACCCGATATTGAATACAGGATATGTTGATTTATGTGAATAAAAATTCTTCTTATATAGTATTCTTTGTTTTTTATTATTTTATTGCAAAAAGGAAGCGAAAATTTAAAGAGCACAATAAAGTGCCGCCATGTAAAAAAGATTGGTCACCCCTGCTTTTGAGGAACGACATCACAACACCTCCCTTTTCACCCTGACTCTGTATGGAGTCATTATTTTTTTAATAATTACCACACAATACTTTTCATTTAACCAAATAAACGCCTTTTCACACAAAAAAAAAGAAAAGAAAAGAAAAGAAAATCATCAGAAACAATCACTCTGAAAAAGATATATATAGGAATTACGTTCACAATTTTTCAATTTAAAAACAAACATTTAACGTGTTAACAACAGTCCCATTTTTATTAAGGTCTCTATTCATTATTCCAAAATAATGAGAAAGTTTAATGGTAAATTATAATGTTCTTGTATGATTCTTTTACTGAAAAGTTTAAAAGCGGGTGAGAGGGTAAATTTTTACTTGGCCCTATTAGCGAAAACTGAGTTGTATAGTTCTTTTACTGACTTGTTGGAATAGAAAAATAACAAGGTTTACCAACCTTCTTCCCAACCACTGAAATGAACTTGTAGAAATCCTATTGTTTTAAAGAGTTTCTTTTTTTTTACTGTCAGTGTTGCAATTAACACTGGATACCCTTTTGTCGTAGAGTTGGGTTAGAATTCTTTGCTTCACCACTGTTGTAGACACTGGCAATTTTCTTTTTATGATTTAACGTGGAGTCAGTTTCTTCGAATCATTCGTCGCGAAGATGGTGCGACCAAGTAAATGGTTAAAGAAATAGCAAATGTTAAAGATATATCATAATATTAAACATTAAGTACAACAGAAGAGTATTACACGGCTAGTGAGTGTATGTCGGTTGATTCAGCGTTCAGTTTTATTCGACTGTTCCCCCAAAGCCTTCTCTCCTACTAATCTTATAGTAGGCGGAAGAATCCAACATAGACTCTTTAGAGGGAGGACACCACAACATTTAGGTTTTCGCTAATCGATTAAATTCAAAATTTTCAATAATCAAAAATACTCTGCTCGAATTTAAAACTAATTTAAAAAAAAACAATTTCAATTGAGTGGAAGGTTTGTTTTTTTTTTGATAAAATAACTGATTAGCATCCTTTTTAGTCGTCTTACATCGCTATGTAATGCTATTTATAAAAAAAAAAATCTTCCAAAAATAAAATATATTTTTCTGAAAGTTTATTTGATGAATATTAGCTGATTTAAAGTATAATTAATCCTGATTTGAAACAAACGTTATTTACTTTAAGTTTAATATATGCCAGAAATGCATTTTTAAACCGGTTGCTGAGATTTCTAAACGACATTAGCTGTTTTGACA
The DNA here is from genome assembly GCA_963932145.1 of Acanthosepion lycidas. NCBI lineage: Eukaryota > Metazoa > Mollusca > Cephalopoda > Sepiida > Sepiidae > Acanthosepion > Acanthosepion lycidas. Next base: position 29,765,630 of record OZ010604.1, on the reverse strand, counting down.
AACTGATGATAGGACTAATGTTGTTCTATGAAAAATTTATCTGTAGAACATAATTTAAAAAAGTAACGAAAGCGCCTTTTTTATCATTATATAATAAAATTCTCAGTAAACTTAAAAAAATTTAGGAAATTATTCTCCCTAATGTTTTGAATTTTACAAATGTTGAATTTAAATTTACTGTAGTTATCCCTCTTATTTATTGTCTTAAAGGAAAAAATGCTGATGAATAATGAATTTTTACAAGATTTATTTTTATTTTTTTTAAAATCTTAATTTTAAATTTACTTCATTTACTTTTTTTATTTTCTGATAATCTCTTATATGATTGCGTGTACTTACAAAATTCTGCATGTTTCTACGCAAACAAAAATGTTTAAAATTCATTTAAGAATATTGGTGTTTGTATTAAACTTTCCTATTTATGATTAGTAAATATAGTTTTCACTTAATAATATCATCTAAAAGGCTGAAAATAATACAGAATTTTAAAAGCTTTTAAAACGAAAAATTTTTTTGAATTAAGATTTTTGAAAAATATAAAGAATTCTTGTAAAAATTCATTATTCATCAGCATTTTTTCCTTAAGACAATAATTTCATAATTAGAATGTAGAATTCCAGTCAGGTTTGTTATATTTATTTACGCAAAAAACCTTTTGGATTATTACGGATTCGTTTCTCCTGCATGTCCGGCTATGGGTTAAATAACAGAATTTGTATCAGTAAAGTATTATTATTTCCCAAAAGTTCTTACAAGCAAAAATATATTCTGTTTTTAAATTGCATTTATATTAACAAATCAGCCCAATCTTACTCCTTTTAACTCTCTCTCTCTCTCCATATATATATATATATATATATATATATATATATATATATATATATATATATACCGGGAGTTTATTATCTATCTATCTATCTATCTATCTATCTATCTATCTATCTATCTATCTATCTATCTATAGTCTCTCCATTATGTATCTATCTCAGTTTGTTCTTATCCGATCGATCGATCTATCTATCTATCTATCTATCTATCTATCTATCTATCTATCTATCTATCTATCTATCTATCGTCACTTGATATCTATCGTCACTTGATATCTATATATCTATCTATGGTATGACCATAACATTAATTCCGACCATCCGAAAACCATTTACTGAGACAATCCTCTTAATATTTCATTACAGGATTTGTGGACAAACAAACCCCGGAGTTAAGTCCAAACAGGAAGCCGACAGACGCAGGTATGGGAAAAAAGAAATGTCAAAGATGGAGAAACACGGCCAAAATGCGAATATATAATAATAATAATAATAATAATAATAATAATAATAATAATAATAAATAATAATAATAACAATAATAACAACAACAACATACATTCCTTCCTTTTTCATTTTTGAAGACCGGTAGATATTGTTCGATGTATTTTTCTGCGACAAATGGATTCAAACAAATGACTTTCGCCAAAAGAAATTCTGTTGCTTACCAATCTTGGGTTCTGTTCATATTTTTGCCTGAATTCATTGTTGCTCTTCTTCTAAATATCATTGTTTTCGATATAGCTAATAACATTTTCCGTGTTTGTCGATGCAAATTGAGGTAGAGTCTCTCAACCTTTTTCAACCAGCGCCCCCTTTCGGCACAAACATTTTTGTCAACGCCCCTCCCCCCTGCTAAATTTAATTTCGAATATCATAATGAATTCATCTTTCATAGCAAGATAACACTTAAGTATCAGTGCAAAAATAATTTTAATATTGGTTTCATTTCTATTATATATACCAATGATTCAAATGCTAAAAACTAAAAAAAAAAAAAAAAACACAAAAAAATACATTATTTTATAGCTTGTCTCAATATTTTCATTGTCATATCATGTTGGAGTAATGGATAGCGACAGGGATCCATTACATTCGCACGTGCTAATATCCTTGACAAAGGTATCATTCCTCTTCTTCCCATCCTCAGCTATGGGTAAATAGCAGGAAATACTGGGTTCCATAGCCTTGGATAGCAATTGGTCTACCGCGGGAAAAATCTGCCTCGTCATTCATATATCAAAAGATACATGATCGCCTAAGCGTGTATCACGCATGGTACGTAACTGACTGATAGCTGACTTCGGTTCATACTGGCTAAGGCTCTTACCGTCAATTCTATGCCGTTTAGAATTAATCGTAGACTTCGTCATGCAAACAATACAAACATCAGCATTTCTAAAACTAGATAGAAGGACTTGCGCTCACTTGTTCCACTATATAAACCGCTGACTTAAAAAAACCCATTCCATAACCATTAGAGATGAGAATAAAGATTATATGGGGACATATTTTAAAAACAATATTTTATACAAAAGTGGGTGTAATGACAAATGTACGCAGATGTAGGCTTTAAGAAAGCTTTATTCAACTGAGAATACAAATTTCGCTTATAGTGTCCTTTTATAGTCCCAGTAAATAGAAATATCTCTCTCGAAGAGGAAAGTAATAAAACAAGGGGAGACCACTCTAGATTATTCATAACAGTGGGTTTGTTTGTTTTTTTCTATTTGTGCAAAAATCTTTTTTTTACAAAAACGCGTTTAGTTTTTTTTAGGTGTTGTATAAATATATCGCTTTTTTTTTGTTGTTTTCATTGCATATCCAAAAAGGAACTCAAAAGCGAAATTTTTGAAACGTTTCTCATGTCCTATGTTTTATATTTAGTCTGAACGTAGATAGTCCCAGAATTTGGTGTATCTTTGAGCGAACTCGAAGTATTTTCTTGTTTGATTCATCCATTCATTTCCTACGGTTTATTGTAAGAACTTTTTTTTGAAGATGATGACTTTTTAGTAATACAAATCTTGCTAATTTAACCCATAGCTGGAAGGATCAAGGATTCATACCTAGACAGATTTCAAAAAAGAAATTATAACGTGGATCTTAAGTTCGGGATCAATTCTATATTGGAATCAATATAGAAACTGATCTTTCACTTTGAGACTATGGCAGTTTCTATACATTCATATTCCAGAGAATGTAAATAAATCTAACAGACATGCCTGTGTAGATAATCAGTATTTCATTGATTGATTGCTTTGTTTTCTACAGCTTATCAAAAATCAAGAAATTATAATGTGTATATTAAATGGGGGATCAATTCTAAATTACACTCAATATATAGACTGACCCCTCACTTCGCGGTCACAGTAGTTTTTATACATTCATATTCCAGAGATTGTAAATAAATCTAAAAGACATGCCTGTGTAGTTAATCAAGATTTCATTCATTGATTGCTTCCTTTTCTACGGCTTCTAAACACATTGCAGGTTATTTAAAGCCAGAAATTATTTTTTCAATTTTAAGGATTTTTTTTCGATAATAATGGCTTAATGATATAAGCTTTATTATTTACCCCATAAAGCAAGAGGTAGATACATAACTTTATCAAGGGTATTTTGGCCTAATTTAATGTAACGAACTGAAATGGAATAGTAACACGTTTCTCCGATTAACAACTCTGAGGCATTATCCATTACGCCAGGGGTCGGAACCCTATGGCACGGGTGGCAGTCTTGGCACGCCAAGCCATTTCCAATGGCAAGCAACCGCAAATGACATCACGAAATCTGAACCAATAACTACTACAACGCAAAGAAGATATTTAACTGTTTCAATTTTAATATTAACTACAGTATATATTTATTAAAGACATTTTTATGTTTAACGTTCTTTTTATAGATACAAGTATTTAAGTAAATGCTCTGTTTATAATAAACAGTATTAAATAACATTTACCGGCCTGAATGTCCGAGAAATTTTTCATAGAAAATATTCGTCCTTTGACAGGATTCGAACCTGCATCCTATACGGAACCGTCATTTAGCCTGACATGCCTAACCGCTCCGCTAAAAATACGTCAAAAAACGACACTATTACGTCATTATTTTTGAACCAACCTAATATATATATATATACTCTATATTACTATATAAACTATATTGCAGAACAGGTATATTGACCTTGACTTGTATAAAAAAAACACGTATGCTGATGGCATACCGAATGATTTTCAAACCTAAAGTTAGCACAAAATTAACAAATGGCTATTGACTCCTGCATTACACGAGCCGATAGCCAAGCTCATAGCAGCATGGTATTCCAAAGCGGTTACCCATTTAAATACTGACAAGATATAACGTTGTTTAACTCCGGTGATCATACGGGAACCTTCAAGTGTCTGCCAAGTTGAAATCGTTTAAAATTGAGCATGTTTTAATTTATTTTTAAAATTTTGAAGACACTCTTTGCCTGTCTCTGTTTTTACTGGAAACATTACTAGAATTTTGTTACTGGAATGATTGTTATAAATCAAATAGAGATTTGATTTGACACCACAGTTATTTAAAACGCCCGATTTTCTCTTCACTATGTTTCTAGAGTTAAAATTGGACTATTCCCGCAAAGCATCAACATCCGTTCGAAAGTAAGCTTTAGAACGTGTCATGTATCGTTGGTTAAAAAAATACGCCACCTGTTATCTGAATTTCAAATTTGAACTCGGGCTTGATCGAAATTCATCATTTGACAAACATGGCAGCCGGAGAGATACATTCTGAAACAGATTGCATTGGAATTGGGAATGAAGCTGTGACTTGCAAATACTATATTCTTTATATATCTTTTCCAATCGATTATCGGTTTTTTAAACCTTAGTTGAATGTGTGAGCCTTCAGGTTTACACCATCTTGTTCACGTTTTATAATCTATACACAGAAGATAAATTGTTTGTCCGTTTGACCTAGAACGCATAGCACCCAGGTGCCAAATCGGCTCTCAGAGGATATCGGTGGAAGCACCAACATATGCAGGGAGTTAGAAAATCCACATATAAAACAACTGGGTAACAGGATATTGCATAAACACCGAATCCGTGAGGACAAAGAAATCGTTTCTCACATTGACGCAAGAAGATCAAACGTCCCAAGAAAGTCCCCGAAATGCGCATAACTCCGATTCGGGAATCTTTAATTTGACTGCGACTAGAAGCGAATAAACAATTATTTTCAGAATTAAACATTTAGTCTTTTATTTTGAAAGTAAAGAAATGAATCGAAAGTAAGATGAATAACCTTTCTATAACTTTAACCAAATTAATTAAGGAATAGTTTTTCTTAATTCCTTGAATTCATCTAAAAAGTCATTCGAAACAGTGGAAATATACAATGCTTATGACAGCACAAGAAACACATCCATTTTCTCAAAACTTGGTTTCGGTGGTTTGATTAGCTAATTGTTTTTGCAGTTTCTTTGCTCAACAAGGTTAAAAGCGTAGACAATAATAAAATCGATGGAGAAGGAATGTATCTTTGCGTATATTTCTGCATTGCAATAAACAACAACAACAACAACAACAACAAAAAACATTTGAATGTATTGCGGATCCAATGACGTGTTCTAATCCAAAGCTGAGATTTTGTCACATGATTCAGCCGGTGCAGAGGCTCTGAGATAATGGACAATGAATCAAAGTGGATCATGGAAATGCCACTGAAAGAAAAGAGTTAATTTCGTTCTGGAGAAATGTGATAGGAGAAAGTGAAAGTAGAACTGAAAGTGAAAGTTCAATTAGATTTGATGATCAGGGTATTTTTTATCTGTCAGCCTCAGGAAACTTACCGTAAGTGTAAATTGAATCCGATAGGTGAATTACGAGGCAGGGAGTGAAATGGATGGGCCAAGAGCATGGGTAGGAAGTACAAATGAAATGAAAACAACTGACTATAGATTAGGAAAAAATGGAAGTCAACGAGAAAATAGAAGAGAAGTAAAATGAAAATTAGAGAAGACTAAGTAAGAGAAAGAATTGTGTGGAGATGATAAATGGAAAAAGAGGAACAGGAGAAGAAAAGGAATATCCAAAATGAAGAAGAAAAAAAGAAACGTGATGGGAAGGAGGAATAATAGAAAATATGAAAAAGAAGAAAGAAGAAATAATAAAAATGAAAAATGACGAGAAATACAGGATGCCCAGTAAAAAAGGCGGAAAAATTTATTGTCACTGTTTATCTTTCAGGAATAATTGACCAAGAATAACCGTGAATAAATTTCTTGATTATTCATGACCTTGAATAAAGCTACTGCCTCCTGCTTACCTCGCTTACAACTTTGTCTTGAACATTCAGGAAAAATTCTCAATCATCTATGATGATTGTTCAGTTTGTACATGAATCATGATAGCTAAATAAATTTCTTTCTTAATCCTCCGACCTTTTTACTGGGCACCCTGTAGTTACAATAACTCATCTCAGAAATATAAACTAGCACACTGATGTTGGTAAAATTTTCAGGATAAAATTTATAAACTATTTTATAGGATTAATATGTGAATTTCAGCTGATATGTCCGAATTAAAAATATTGATTTCGTAGGTATCAGGTTTTATTGAAACTGACCAAATGTAACAAACTTTTATTGATAATAAAAAGTCATAGAATTTTATATTTCATTATCGGGATAAATTATTTTAGATGCTAAGATTGTCTTTTCTGATATTCTACATCCTTCATCAGTCTTTCAATCACTGATTTTGTTAATTTTCTGCTCTTTTGACTTTGCTTGACGTATATTTTTCCATTCTCTTAAGAAAAGATCACAAGTTTTTTAATAAATTAATGTCTGGACAGGTGGTGAGGAATTTCATTAATCTAGGGTCTTTGAGACTGGCATGTATAGCTTGTGTAACGGATAGCTGCAAGAAATAAGAAATTAAAAACAAAAAAAACAAGTCACACCAAAAATATCATGGAAATAAGGAAAAGAACATCAGCTTACAACAAATTTATTCTTCGCAAAAATATACCAGCTATAATTGGTCCATCTCTGTGGCACGCTAAAAGCCCAGATCTAAATGTTATGGATTACTTTATCTGGAATATACTCCTAACTTATTTGCAAAACCGTCGTCGTGACATCGTCGATATTGATGCATTGAAGTAGAACTTAACTGAAGGTGGGAATGAAATTGCTTTTGAAACTATCTGCAAAGCTACTACCACCTGGTTAACACGCTTACAACTTTGTGTTGAACATTCAGGCAAACATTTCGAATATCTACGATGATTGTTCAGTTCATATATGAATCATGATAGCTAAATAAATTTCTTTCTGAATTTACATGTTTTTTTACTCGGCACGTTGTATTAAAAAATGAAGATGAACAAAATTTCAAATGATGGATGCTTTATTGATTTGTTCTCTACAGCTTATCAACCCATTGCAGGTTATTTAAGCCAGAAAATATTTTTAGATTGTAAGAATTTGGGGCGAGACGCTCAGAAAGAGGGACAGCGCATGTGTCTCGCGAAATGGCCCATTTCGACATCGACGTGGATGCTTCGAGTGAAACCAAACTCGCCGAAGAAGGATACATCAGAGAAATAGGATACAAATATACGTTCTTTTTGAAAGGGGAGGAGGCAATCTAGCAACGCATTCACGTGGTCGGCGTTGCCATACCAAACACGTTGATCAGCACAACCTCATCCCCATTGTCATCAGCGAACGCTTGATGACCCTTCGAATCCCACACAAGCGTGGTACTTTTCTGACTTTCATCTCGCCTCTATGCACCTAACCTTTGACTACGGCATCCAATATTCCTTCTAAGACAATTTGGACCAAATAATCCAAACCACCTCAGTATCGCATAAACTAGTGGTTTATGGCGACTTCCACGCTAGAGTTGTCTATGATTCTCGGGGCGGGGGATAAGAATTGTTTAAGTGATACATGTCTTACTAATTAACCCATAGCTGAATGTAGAAAAGATGGCTTTATACTTTTCCCAAGGGTATTTTTTCGTAAGTGAATATAACGAAAGCAACTGGGATTGGAACTCAGTTCCCCGCTTGACAATTATCCATTATACCACCAGTACCACATCCAAGCTTACAGCATCTGGTATTCCATAGCGGTTACCCATCTATGTACTGATTTCGGTGATCGGACGGGAACCGGTGATTCCGAGCGATGTGGACGTAAACCAAAATGATGGATGAGAAGATGAATCTGAAAATAAAAATAATTCTTTTTTTTAATCATTTGACTCCAAGCAAGGCAATAATGCCACTAAGACGCAACGACTTACTTAGTCTGAAATCAACTGAGAAAACCTTATTGGAATGAAAAGACAATAAAAGAATAGGATTCAAGGTGGCGACGATTCATCTTCTATTTAAATTTTTGAGGATCGTCAAGACAAGATGGCAAGGAACCAGAAGAGATTTTTGCAAATGTGAAGTTCAAATAAAGAAACTTTTAGAACTCACGTTTACATCTAGCAATTTCAACAGTGAAATTATAAGCAGTTGTTAATCTAGTGTTGAATGTCAACCTCACGGATATGTGTTTATTTTTTTTTAGAGATATTATCATTATCTATTTTAGTTGTTGTTGAAATCCGTCAAGTGATCTTTCTGCTAATTGTAATTCTTGAATACAAGTCCATAGTCTCGAATAGCGATGCTCCTCACTGAGCTTATAACGATTCACTCAGCTGAATTTTTCACCATTCATTTTAGAAACCGGTTGTTTACAACTGAAAGTTTAGATATTTCTGAACGGGTTTTACGCCATTCATGACATCCATATGAATGTCCCGATCTGATGAGACAAAGAAGATGACACGAATTTTCAGGCTGATGTTTTCCGTTTTGTAGAAATTTGCGGTATAGGGGAAACGACCATTTTATTTTCTTATTGTTCCTATATTCTTGTGGTGAAAACGGATCCTTCACTTAATGCCCGCTTTTTCTTCTTTCTGTTCTTTTACCAAATTCTATCCAATACAAAGCTAAAGAATTAAAAAAAGTAGAGAATTAAAGTTGAAATTGTACTGATAACATTATCCGTTTCCCTACAAGGAACATTTGAAATTCATTGACCGAGCAGCCATTGCTAAAATTCATAAAAGCTTTCTCTTTTCCTGGAATGAATTTCAAACTGAACTGTTTATTTATTCTCTGGATCGTTCTCGTTCCAATGCCCATATTTAGAGAAACGGCGTCTTATTCTTAATTTTAGTACTGCTCAATTATTTATCGCCTCCCTATTTTTTTTTTTACTGAGTCTTAGTAGACACTACACAACCCGACAATAGAACGTACTTAATCTACTAGGCAATTTCTTATGTCAAACTAGAATAAATATAAAAAATGGATCATTTCTGTTAACTTACACCGAAATATTAATTCATCCCAAAATATTAATTCATCCCAAAATAAAAAGAAATTTATATTTACTTAAATTCACAGCAAATTCTCCCAGCGTGAGACCCTTCCATTGCACTCCGGTTGAGCTGACATTTGCGATCGCGCCAAATGCGGTAAGTAACTCTGAAAAAGAGAGTTATTTCCCTTGACATCTCTATTAGTTTATGGAAACACAGAAGAGGCGATTATCTCACTTTGGTGGACATATATCACTTGGCATACATTACAGATCGCTTAGTGACGTCAGAACATAGAGTAACGTTCTTTTTTTGCAGCTGCGAAACCGAAAGATGGCTTTCTTAACCACTCTCCCCAGTCCGGGGAGAAACTAAATCTGCCTCCCCGCAGTTTACAAATCCATGGTGCCGTTTCCCTTGATATAGAAAGAAATTCCAGCACGCAGTCTCCTTTTTGGGAAAACCCAAGACTCGTTGTTTCCCGTTCGGGGAATAGATGAATTCGAACCGCTATAATCTGGAGTTATAAAGTTGGCTTCTCCAGACAAAGAACTATCTTCATATTATATGTAAGAACCTCGCTATTTGTTTCTCCTTACACCCTGCTTTCTTGTATAGAAGATATGTGATATCTTATTCGCCGCGACGCACACACAATATCTATCTATCTATCTATCTATCTATCTATCTATCTATCTATAAGTCTATTTTTGTATTTTTATCAAGACAAATGAGTAATAGAATTTCTTTACTAATACAGTGTGTTAATACAGGTGTACATATGTACATTACACAAGTCAAATGATTTAGTATTTTGTTGGGTAACCTTTTGCTTTAATAACGGCTTTAATTCTTCGTGACATGCTAAAAACTAAATTCTTTAGCAAGTCAACGTCCTTCGCCGGATTTTTCCAACATTCCTTTAATTCGCGAAAAAACTCATCTTCCGTGTTAATTTTCCTATTACGAACACGCTTGTCTATTATAGCCCAAAGGTTTTCAATTGAGTTAATGTCAGGACTCTGACTAGAATCATACAATCGTGAAGTGTTCAAGTTTAGGGTTAACCGTGATCTTCCCCACAACATCGCACAATATCTGACATTTACTCTGTACAACTCGAGTGACTCGTTTGTATCATTATATATATATATATATAATTCTTTAAAAAATATAGCATTCATTCTTTAAAAAAAAGGAGAAAATAAACAAATACTCACCACTCGCCCAAATGCAGGTTGATGTTACGATCTGTGATTCCACATTTCGAACTCCTCCTCCGCCAGTATAACTAGCAACATTGTGTCCAGCGCCAGTTTGCTAGGCTTGTCCTATGTATGCCACAAACTATTTTAATCGCGGAAGAATGCCGTTGAATATATAGGCCGAAAAAGAACAGGTTTGGTTTTGTGAAAAAATTTGGTATACATCAAAAATATATATTTGTAAAAATTTGCAAACGTTAAGTTAATATTTGTATGTATCTATCTATCTATCTATCTATCTATATATATATATATATATATATATATATATATATATATATATATAAATATATATATATATATATATATATATATACATACATACATACATGTGTGTGTGTGTGTGTGTGTCACAATTAATCGAATAAAGGTCTGAAGAGATGGACGTCTGAGTTCACAAAATAAATTATTATCTGACCGAATGGATTTTTAAGTATTCTGTATACATTATATATATATATATATATATATATATATATATATATATATATATATATATATATATATATATATGTTTGTGTGTGTGTATGTATGTATATAGGTACCTTCAAAGATTCGCTAAAAATGTGCATACTTGATAAAAAAATACCCCAAACTTAATAAAAACAAAGTTTTTAGCGTCATAAATCTTTACGTTATTGTTAAGAAGAAAGACGAAATAATTATAATTATTAAATATTATCTCGTCTTTTTTTAGAACGTTCGATATTTTGGTGTAAAAACTGTGATTTTCTTGTATCAGCGAGGGGACCGAAGATTAGTATAGGAAATTTAACATACTTTTTACCCGTGAAAAAAAAAAAAATAATTCGGAAATTCTTGCAAAAATCAAAAAATTGATTAATTGTAATGACACTTTCAGGACTTAATTTACAAAAGATGGAAATCATTTTTTATAAACTCCCTTCCATTGAGTATTGCTGCCATATATGGTCTGGGGCACCTTCTGTTTACCTCGGAGTTCTTGACAAGATCCAGAGACGGATATGTAATATAATTGGCCCTGATCTGGCATCTCGTCTACAGTCATTCTCTCACAGACGCGCCGTCGCCTCTCTCTGTCTTTTTTACAAATACTTTCATGGTAATTGCTCCTCTGAGCTGCTCCTACTGGTTCCCAGAAACTTTTAAATGTAGCCGTCTCTTCTACTCCAATAGCTTCAGACCTCGCACCTCTCGCCTGTGGAACACCCTTCCCAATTACTGTTTTCCTGAAAGCTATAATCTCCAACTATTCAAATGTAATGTCAATCGACAGTTGCCTTGATCTATCCATTATCCTTCTCCTCATCCTTTCTTCTATCACTCCTATCTGCTCTCGCTCCAAATCTTATGCAACCCCCTGTATCCTAGTGGTTCACGCCTTGCTCGGGGCGTAATGCTTAAGAAAAAAACAAAAAACAAAAAAAAAAAACAACAAAAAAATAAATGTTTCCTGTTTTGAAAACCTTAGTAAAATTATTTTTTATTACATCCCTTACCCTCTCCATCATTTATTTAATTTTAAGTAATTTGGAGAATTTAATTTTTGTAGTGCTTAATGTTTGTATTATTTAGACGGAGAACTCCTCCTCCTCGTCATGATCTCCACCTTTGTAATTGTAGGGCGTATCCGAATGCAGAAGCCATATTCTTTTCCACAAGGGTCTATCAACGGTAGCCATCGGCAATTCTGGTATAGTCATACCTGTCCAATGTCAAAACATTGTCCGATCAGTTTTTACGTTGGCGTCCTCTCCTGCGTCTTAAATCAACGGTGCATTGCCTGATGGTCTTGCACAGGCTGTCTCGTGACTTGTAATGTGTCCAAACCAAGACATTTTTCTCAGTTTGACAATGGCGAGAAGAGGTTCCTGGTGACCAATAAAATTTTCAACCCTTTTGCGCAAAAAAAAAAAAAATCATTGTTTTTTTTTTTCTTCCCATTCGAAAATATCAACGAGTTTTCTCATGCATTTGTTCTCAAACGTTTAGATCCTTCTCTCTGTATCTGCCAACAGTGTCTACGTTTCACATCCATATAGGAGAATGGAGACTACCAGCCATTTTTACAATCCATACTTTGTTTGAAAGTTGATTTTGCACCTCCATATTCTTGTCAATTTGGCCATTGCTGCCATGACTGCTGCAATCCGTGTGCTGATTTCAGAGTTGCGGGTACCATAAAGAAAATTACATTGACAGATGACTAAAATCAGAAGTTTTTAGTGATTTAAAAACTCCCTCCAGTAAATTTAAATATTTCAAAGCTATTGAAATATAGCAAAATATTTTGCTTACTGGAAATATTCAATTTAATCTATTAGCTTGAAATTAAAATTAAAATTCAAGAAAAACTTTTCCTTTTAAAAAATTTTAAACGTTAGGCATCGCTTTTCTTTGTCGGTACCCTATAGATAGGCCTCTATATGTGTCTGTGTACTTGAGTTTGCTTAAGCGAATTAGGTGGAATGACATCAAAGAGATAAGTAATTCTTAATTTTGCGCCCCCCTTTGAGAAAAGAATAAAAACATTCAAATGACCTCTGGAATATATGTCACAATAAACAGTAGATCAGCAATGTCCTGTTTGTTCTTCGTTTTTCGGTCTACGGAAATGACGCCAAAGTAATTAACAATTTTAGTCGCCCCCGCTTAAAATAGGAGCAGTCATCAGCTGACGATGAGGCGATGTCACAGTCTTGGGAAACGGACATCTTCAGTAGATACACGAAAAAAAAGAAAAAAGGATACAAGTAAAATAATAAATACAACAGAAGCAAACACAAACCCGAATAATAATAATAATAATAATAATAATAATAATAATAATAATAATGATGCCTTAAATAAAATTCAAAAATTGTATCAATAAGTTTTTGTGATGTCAACGAACACTCGTTGTCACTTTTATGATATCAATGAATACTCGTTGTCACTTTCATAATGTCCGTTGTAGTAGAGATTTTGTAACCGCAGATACGAGTATAGTAACGCCGTTGAACAATACTGGTGTCAGACGCCTTCGAATAAGACTCACACTAATAGTACTTGCTCGATAATACTCGATCGAATAGTAATCTGTATAGTGATCCGAATAAAGAAATAATATAGCGAATAGAGTAGAGAATAGCGGTCCGTATAGTAATAGAGTAGAAATGAAGATCCGGATAGTAATAGAGGATAGAATAGAATTAACGATTCGAATAATAATAGAAGATAGAATAGAAATGCAATCATTTAGATGCAAAACTACTTTCTACATATATGCGTTTCCTCTATGATCACTTTGACTACTTAATTCAATAATGGGATCGCCTGTGTTTGCTTACTGGCGATCTAAGTTCAAGCTCAAGTGTCGGCAGCGATACTATATTTCTATATAACGCAAGCACAGCTCACTTTAATATACGTAGAGCTTTATCTATGTAAAATGTTCGTTATACAGTTCATGGGCATGCCCTAATGAACATAACAAAGAAGCAGATTGGATTACGCAGGAGGCAGAACAGATGAAAAATAAAGCAGAATAATCATGGGCGGGAATCACAGAAGAGGATATTGAATGTGCACTGAAAAAGGCACGCAACTGGAAATCTCCAGGAATGGATACAATTCCGAACATTTGGCTTTAAATATCGCACACAAAATCTAGCCAAACAACTTTAAGAAATAGTCAATGATCCTACAAATTTTCCGGCATGGGTAACCAAAGGAATTACGTTCTTTCTACGCAAGAATTGTGACACAAATGTCCAAAAAAATACAGTCCAATAGCATGTCTTTCCGCTACTTAAAATCTGTTGACATCTATCCTGGCAAAACACATATTCTCCTTCTTAGAAGAAAATGACATACTGCCTCTTAAACAAAATGGTGCAAACGTGGCTCTTACGGATGTAAAGACCAGGTACTTATTACGATGATCGTCTGCTTCGATACAAAGACAAACCTCAATACTGGCTGGGACAGACTACAGTAAGGCATTCGATAGTTTATCCCATTTTATCAAACAGTTATGTCGATACGAGAAACAACATTTCAACTCAGTCATATAAATGGAGTCTATAAGTCTGGTGAAATAAACATCAACCGAGGAATATTTCAAGGTGACTCTTTGTCTCCATTACTATTTTTGTGTCCCTAATAGCATTAACCAGCGAACTTAACAGGATGGAATAGGGCCGTTGAAGGGCCCACCACTTTTTATACAAATGAACTCACCAAGTATATACATATACTACTGCAAGAGCGAGACGAGGAAAGAGAGAGCAAGACCGAGGAGTGAGGGTGAGGTAACAGCGTTGTAGGAGTCATAGTGAGCGAGCACGTAGACTCAGTAAGAAGTCATACAGCGATACTTCAATACCAAAGTCTATATATATATATTTTACTAATAACCCGTATTCCTGGAACTACTAACCTGCTTTACCAGTTTGTATTATTACGTTAATATATTATTTTCCTATATTCATTCTTGGCGTTTGTTATTTATTGGTACCGGATTTCATTCCGGAATCCACAACAACTTGGCGACGAGGACTTCGAACTCACACAGAAGAAAAAAAAATTCTCCCACAACAATGGCTATAAGATATCTCAAAAGAAAATAAGCCATCTATTTTACCTGAATGATTTAAAGTTGTATGCTAGGAATGACAGTGAACTCGAAGGTTTCCTGAAAACAGTAATATTTTTCAGTGATGTCATTGGAATGTAATTCGATTTGGATAAATGTGCTAAATCCACAATTTTATGAGGATCACTACAATAAAATGAAAGAAATAGTACGAAAAGAGTGCTATATAAGGTTGCGACTGATAGTGAGAACTGAATTGAACTCTTTGAACAGAATTATGACCATCCAAGTGATTCAGTATAGTTTCAACATCTTGAATTGGACTCTAAATGATATCAGGACAAATGAATTCTAAGACAAGAAAGATTCTTTCTATGTATATTATCCAAACACTAATGGAGACCGTCTGTATATACCACATCAAGAATGTGGAAGAGGTCTTATTCAGTTAGTATTGTCATACGAGAAAATAATTTGGGTTACTAACATACACAGAAACAACAAAGGACTGTATGATACAGTTAGTAAAACAACACGAAATCAGAAAGAAAATAAAGCATAAAAGAAGGTTGTAAATACAAACAAGATTTATATTTAGTAGATTCTGTAGAAAACCAAAACAGAACCTAAGAACCAAGTGTTGCAGCAAAAATTATGAAAAAGAAAGCCAAGGATAACGCTCTTGAAGAGATGAAACAACGTTGGTAAGACTCTGCTATGATTACAAAAATAGAAGACATCAACATTCTGTGGAATTACACCATCTTTGCAGCCAGGATGATTGAAGCAAATAGGCCGTATATTTATAGGATTATGTTCAACCTTTATGGGAATTAAACTGCAAGGAGCCAGTAATATACGTGATAGATAACCCTTTTTGTTTCCGCCGATGCATTCTGTCTTTTTACAATAAATGTTTACAGCTTTCTTTTTGCTTTCCCCACTACATTATCTTATATTTCTTCATGTTTTACAATATTGTTTCGTCTGACTATATTTCTATAAATTATTAAGAACAGCGAAAGTAAGACCAGTGTAAATGAAAATACAGTGGCCAATTTCGAGTTGATTTTATTAATGTCGAATATTAAGCTGATAATTCTACTCTCTTAAGTCGACATTACTTTCAGTATGTTGACAATAGATAATGATATTTAAAATTAGCGGTTATTTAAAATTAGCGCACCATTAAGTATCTGACCGCTTCGGCTTGTCTCTTCATTTACACAGCTAGATCAGGCGGGAAATAGACTAGTGCTGGAACATTTCGGCTGGAGCTGTCCGTTTCAAAATGGAAAGAATCGAAAAACGTATTCGCAGCCTTATGGGTGATGAATTATATCCCACCCTACAATTCATTTTTTGCAGAAGCATTGCAATTCTCTGGATAGCCTATCGCGACCTCCATGGCAAATGTTCAGATGAGATACAATATATTTACCTCCTCTAATCCTGACAACCTAAAATCCATCACGCCGCGCAAACTGAGGCAAATTGCCCTCATTCTATTTGTATTCCATTAGTAAGGAGGAAGTTCATCTTGCAACTCTTCCCAACGACCGTTAATTTGTGTAACCGTGAATGCTTTTCTGACCAATACAATTTTAACCTGTTCACATCTAGGTTTAACCGTTATGGTACCACATATCCTCATAAACAGTGCCTTTTACGGTTAACCTTTAGGCAACAATCTCCTCAAGTAATCCTACACATAGAATGGCTCTTGGGCCTTCTATACGTTGAACTTTAGTAGGAAACAAATTTGAAGTAATAATAATATTGAGGAATGGTAACTTAATTTTATACAGGGTGCCTCCCCCACCGCAAAAAAAAATGACATCATTTTGTAATTTAAGAACATAGCCAAATCTCGCTCAAATGATCTGAAATTTAAAAAACATGTTTAAAAGCTAAGTTGACTGTCCGAATTTATATCAGTAAGAATCTACCATAAAGATGGATCAAGAGTGACAGTGATAATGTCAATGTGACGTTGAAGCCACCACGTTCATCTGATTTGAAACCTTGCGATTTTTTCTGTGGGGCTATATGAAAGGACCGGTATATATCCTCTATCTTCTTACAAGACTAAAGGAACTTAAACAGAGAATCACTGAGGCACTGGTGAATGTTACGGAAGACATGCTACAACGTGTTTGGTAGGAGCTAGACTACCGACTTGACGTGTATCGTATCACAGGTGGTGGCATATGGAACATTTGTGAAGCTTTGTGAAATCGGTTATAATATTTACATCCCTTTGAATATCTTGTTCGACTTTTGATAAATAAATCTGTTCTTGTTTAATATGAAGCCTTTTTAATTTTATTCTGCTAGGATATGTACTTACTCAGATATTGATATTTTAAATTATGTCATTTTTTGGGGACAGTCTGTATTTTTGTTTGTCACTAGTTTGTGGTTGTATTTTTTTGTCGTCTGGCAATTTTTTTTATCTTTTGCTCTGATGAGACAGAACCAAGATAAACTGGTATAGCTGTTTCTAATCGTTATATTTCGATGGAATTTCTTTTTTAATGAATTCTTTTTTTCTCATAAATTGTTTCTTTTTCTCATGAACTGTTTTTTGTTTTGTTATTAATATGTCTTCTTATAATAATGGACTCTTCCGTCATTTTCGACGTACTTCAGTTCTATTTTTATGTCTATGTCTCGTATGAGACAAACAATCTTGCACGGGATTTGCAAACAAGACCACACAAAGAACATGCTAAAGGGTTGACCGTCATATGGTCTGATATCTTGGCTGGAGATTTTAGTGTTGCTTCTTAATTCTCTCAGTTGGTTCAGACGATTCTTTTCACAGTTAGTTATACCCTCGGTAGCATGTGTTTCTCCAGTTTGCCCGGTTTTCAACATCGAGTTCGAAATCCTTTATGCATTGCAGTTTGCAGCATTTATATTGTATTTGAGTTTGTCCTTGAAACGTAACCAAGGACGGTCTACATTACGCTTACCATGAAAAAATTGGCTATACATGAAGATTTTCGGCATCTGATCATCACTTATTCTGATGACATGACCAGCCTATCTGAACAGTGATTGCATCAGAATGGATTCAATACCACCGATGCCACATTTGATAAAAAGATCAGGGTTAGAGATTTTGTCCTGCTGTGTACAACCGCATATTGAATGAAATCAGAGTCTATGAAAAGAGGCTTATATTGTGCTAATAAAATGGTAATTTATGCTTAATATTCTCATTCCAAAATGCAAAAGTTATCCAAAGAAGACTAAAGAATACTTCGATTAGAACATTGCGATCTGAAACAGTACAAAGGAACTTAGCCTAACAGAATCAATATACCACGATTACTCGTCCTCTCTCCCTTCAAGAAGAGTAAAATAAATATTCTACAAATATTAATGAATGAATATATTAATTATAACAAAAGAGTGACCTCGACGTGGGTATTGGCTGACGATCTAGCCGAACATATTCTTACTCGTACTGAGAGTGAATTTTACAAATGTTCCAAAGTCCATAGAAAAGAAGTAGTTCTTTATTTACCTTGACCGAATATTTGACAGTTCTGAAATAAAAAAATGTTGAAAATTGAACGATATTTTACCTGTGTTTCCAAATAGAATCCTTACATTTATCTTAATATAGTCCATTAAAGGACGCAATATAGTGGTCAGGATTAGGTTTCCTTTTGTCGTAATTCATATATATATATATATATATATATATATATATATATATATATATATATGGTAAAGAGAAAAAATCCCTTGTTATATAATCCAAGTGGATCCTAGCATTATAAAATATCAAAAATTATCCACAGAAAGAGCCAAATATATGTATTATTACAGAGCAAATAATTATTAAACAATAAAATACAAAATCATTTCATATGGGGAATAGCCTATGTCAGCACGCGAAAATATATGTCGTCTGTCTTATCAAACCCAGTATGGACTGAGTTGGGGTCAGAAATATAAATTAAAAAAAAGGCCCCAAAATAATACATAATTTAACCATTTCAATGTTTCCGTCAGACGAAAGACACGAGAGGGAGGTCAGAGGGAGGGAGGCATAAATCTTAAAGGGTAGAAGTTATATATATATATATATATATATATATATATATATATATAGTAATTCATCAAGTCTAGAATAATCCTCAACAGAATGCAGAAAGCACTGGACGTCCATTTCGTCCTATGTTGGGAGTCATCAGCAGTGCTCATCCACTTCCAAGAATCGAACCCAGACCATTTTGATACGACACATTTTTTTCTTTTTCGTCACCGAGGCCCGTTGGTACAGTAGGTATGACGTTTTCGTTAAATCCAAACGTTCCGGATTCGATTCTTGGAAGTGGATGTGCACTGCTGATGAGTCCCAAATAGGACAAAACGACCGTTTAGTGTTTTGTGAATTCTGTTGAGGTTTATTCTAGACTCGATGAATTGTCGTATTGATTATCTTAATTCCTCAAAATTCTATCACTTGTATAATCTTTGCTTGACCCAGTTAATGCTCTGCGATGGAGCGGCTAAGGGAAAAGGAAAGACCCTTGCACTTGGGTTATGAATACTTGGATGAGTATCACCACGGAATTTGTTAGAAGCGGCACTATATTGAGTCTATTCAATTTCATCTTCAGCTGGTATGACGCTATATGAGTATTATAATTCTGCAAAATTCTATCATCCACACACACACACACACACACATGTATATAGTGTAATTCAATGTATGCCAAAACGTGTTATTTGCCAAAAGGAACGGCTAAATAAATCCAATGCTCAAGACAATTTTCAAAAACGAAATTGTAGGCCAATTTAAGACATAAAATATTTGAAACACTGCTCTCTATGCTACGAAGATTTCTATCAAAAGGGTTTCATCAGGCAGTTTGTTAAGTTTCCTGCACTTCACTCTTGGGAACTTCTCTTAATGCATTGTACTTTCTATCCAACTTTGATCTTCAAAAATTTAAATGCAAAGTCAATCTGCCTGATTACTCTACTATTGTTCTCGCTCTTTAAAATGATTGTCTTTTTTCTTCCCAAACTTAGTAAAACATTTCTTTTTAGTGGCTTAACTGCATCGATTGGGGTGATATTATTAACACACACACACACACACACACAGACACACAGACACACAGACACACACACATATATATATATATATATATATATATATATTAGAATTTTTTTATATCTACCCGAATTCATTTAAAATCTTTTTCCTTCAATTTTATAATTTACAGTGTGTTATATCGACTAATAAAAGTGATGGAAAGAAAAAAAAAAGACTATATATATATATATATATATATATATATATATATATATATATATATATATATATATATATATATAACATTATAACACAGAGGAAAAAAATCAAAATTGGATAGTTTTTTCACGTTCTAATGAAGGCTCATCACATTTTCAACCGTTTTGCATTTAAAAGCATATTAAAAACTTACGGTAATGGAAAACAACATATAACTTTGTATAAATACTTGTACCCCTGAAAAACATGTAGTTTTGTTCGGTGGAAGAATGGATAGCGGCTTGGGTTGAGGAATCGGAGAGCCGAGTTAGAATTCCAGTCAAAGCCATTACATTCACGTAGGTGTTAATAACCTTGGGAAAGGTATGACTCCTCTTCTTCTCCCCAACCTCAGTTATATAGCAGGACACACCGGGTTCTATAGTTTGGATGGTAACGTGTCTAACGCAAAAAGAAATGTCAACCTATTGCAGGAAAAAATCTGCCTCGTCAGTAATGTATCAAAAGATAGATGATCGCCTAAGCGTGTAGACCGATTACTTGCTCCCTGAAGATGATCTTGGGAAATGAAAATAAAAGAAATTTAAACAGTTATAGCATATTTCTCTCATCCTTTAACATCAATACACGGAATGTTATTCGAGAGTATGAACGGATTTTGTTAAAAATTAGCAGAAATAATGTCTGTGATTGATTGAATCCAACATGCCTAAAAGAGAATATGCTGCCTTTATTTAGATTTTTATTTCCTTTTTCTTTCTCTTTACCTACGTCATTGCTATCTTTTTTCTTTTTCTATCAATTCTTTTCATCTATAGCCACATTTATCTATATTTTCATATACCCATTCCTTCTAAAACTTTCTTCCTAATTTTTTTCTCTTTTTTCCCAATATTCCCTTCCTTCTACTTCTGTCTACTTTCATCATAATTCCCTTCTTACTCTTCTTCTTCTGTTTATCTTAATGTCGCCAAACAAATATTTTTTCATTCGCTATTCATTAAAATGGCAAAGAGAATTCAACATATGGCCATCGCCATGGATATATAGGGAAAATATTTGGCTTTTGAAACGGTAACGAATCACACATAAAATAACATTACAGCTACCTTAAAATCAAATAATATAACGTACACATAAAAATCTAATATATATGAACGATTGAAACCTGAAAATAAAACCCATGTGTAAAATATTAACGTAAATCCGTTATTCTTTAGAGATGTTTGCATTAGCAGTGATTCTTATTTTCAGACAAATCAAGGGGCACTTTAACGTAGGAGTTTCTCTGACTAATATCACGCTAGGGGGTGAATGAAATTATAAGTAGCATGACAAACGAACCGTATTAATGTTGGCATCGTCAAGCATTTGTCCAAATTATTCAGCAGTTGGCTAAGCGAAGAAAAACATGTTTATTCGAGATATCATTTAAGTTTCAATCAACCGAACGGATAAAAGCACATGAACAAATAAGAATTGAATTAGTTCTTGCGACAATAAACTGCATACATTGGGATTTGGTATCAATAGTTTAGTGTGACTAAACGCGAGGCAATGTGGAGTAATGGACAGCGGCTCAGAATGAGGAATCAGCGAGCCGAGTTCAAATTCCAGTCAGGTCCATTACGTGCTAATAATCTTGGGGAGGTTATGAATCCTCTTTCTCCACCCCCAAGGAGAAAGGATAGAGATAAGAAAAATATAAGTTGAAGATGGCTATAGATGAAAAGAATTGATAGAAAGAGAGCAATGGCATAGAGAAAATAAAATCTCATGAAAGATAAAGAATCCTATAAATATAATCAAAAGTAGAAAATGACACTCCACGAATTTCTTTTTTTTTCTTTTTTATTACTGCTATGTTGACATGATGTTTTTTGTAAATATAATCAATTGGCTTCTCATTACCATATCCACACTGTTACATTCAGAATTTCCTTTTAGACTAGTCTCGAGAGCACAACAAACACAGCCATATAACTAGTATTGCCATCCTATCCATTCGTGCAATCCGATTCTTGCAAATACAAAGGCTTAGTATTTAAAACGTTAGTTACGCCTCGTGACACCCCACTGCACTACAGTAATAATGATTTCTGTGATTACATTGAAAACATAACGAGAAATTACCATAAACATATTGTACCGAATTACAATTGCAAAGAGCTAAATATATATTTAATACAATTGCTGTAAGTGATGAACATAATTTATTCTGATGGAAGAAATCGTCTTGAAGTTTAAAATGTGGCAAATCTTCAAGTCAGAAATATGATAGGTCTTTCATTGGATCGTTGGGACTACAGCGATTCAGTTTGAAAATGGCTAAAAGACAATAAAACAGCTGAGAGCATTAAAGTCAAAATACATCATAATTCTGAACAGAAATATGATGGGAACAAAATTTCAATCGGGTGAATATCTTAATAAATAAAGGATTTCTATTAAATTATAAAAATGGTTTAATTCTTTTGGATATTATAAAGTGATTTGTTTCTATTCTGAGAATGAAAAGAAAATAAGCAGAATAGGATCCTAAATATTACCTGCATTTATAGAACCGGTTCCTTGAAATTTGTGATGCCATTATTACATTTAACCCATATTTGCGATGAGAGGCTTCATTTTTAGAGATGTTGTCCGCTGCCTATTCTGCTTTAGATAATCGTGAATAAAAAATACAAAAATAAACTGAAGAAAAGAAAAGTATATATATATATATATATATATATATATATATATATATATATATATATATATGTATAGATAGATAGATAATATGATTTGGTAAGCCGTATGGATAATTCCAAAAGAGGATATAAATCCAAAGAGAGCTTAGAGTAAGAACAGAGCAAATGATAATTATAAAAGCAGAACCTTTAGAAACCCATGGTAATATTTTATCTCGTAAAATACATCGGTATATATATTTTTTTTTTCTTAAGGCAATAATGTTCCTAACTTATAAAAGCTATTAAGAGCTTTCCTAATTAAATAATGTATTAGTTTCATTGCATTTTTATTTTACAATTCAGGGAGAATTTTCGGTAAATTGGGATTTTGTTTTACAAAAGAAAATTGATGATTTCAATTCTCAAAAGAATTCAGATCATATCAACTATACACACTAACCAATACAGAAAAGAATTTCTCGAAATTAAGTAGCGGATAAAAGATGAAAAAACGTCATTTTTAGAAAAAATTTTCTAAAAGGAAAACGTCCTGTGTATGACGGTAAACTACATCCGCGTCCTGGGTATGGCGATAAACTACATCCAACAGCAAGGTCTCAGATAATGTTTTCGGAAAAATAATGTCGCCAGCTATAAGTTTTTGAAACAATAGTGTTGCCAGCTATACATTTTTTGTAAAGAATAATGTTGCCAGGTATATGTTTTTTGAAACAATAATGTTGCCAGCTATACATTTTTTATTCCATACAAAATAGGCATTTAAAATTCATATAAACTGGATTTGGCATTAAATAACCCACGGTGGTTGATATGCCATAAAACCCAAACAAACAAACAAACAAACAAATCTAAAAGGAAAAATATTTCTAAAATAATTTCATTGATTTGTGAATAAGTCTGGAAAGTTTCATAAAAATCTGACAATTAGTTTTGGGGGCAAGAATTTCCAAATGACTATGTCTTTCAGCGTAAAAGGGACGCTAAAATTTCCTATGTTAATTTATGGTCATCCGCTGACGAAGAAAATGAAAAAAAAAATTCTGAATGTTATAAAAAGGATTAAAAATATAATTTAATGATGAAAAATAATGGGCTTTCCTTTTTGAATAAGAGCATAAATGTGTTGATGCTAAAACTTAGTTTTTTATTAAGTTCCGATAATTTATCCATCAAGTTCGCTGAATTTTGGCAAAATATGGGAGATATCTATCTATCTAGCGAACTAGCTATCACAATTTCTCACTCTGCCTACACACAAAGCCAGTCCGATGAAATCCTAACGAGTGAAACGCACCACAAAATATTTTTGGCAATTTTTCATATATATATATATATATATATATATATATATATATATATAGGTAAATAATACAAATGAATCCTAATAATATAAGATATTAAAACCGATCCACAAAGAGAGCTCAGTGTATTTATTGTAACACAGAGTATATAGATAGTTCTTGTGGGGTGAAATACCTATACAAATGGATTATTTTTGATTAGCTGTATATATATATATATATATATATATATATATATATATATATATATATAT
This sequence comes from Acanthosepion lycidas, assembly GCA_963932145.1. NCBI lineage: Eukaryota > Metazoa > Mollusca > Cephalopoda > Sepiida > Sepiidae > Acanthosepion > Acanthosepion lycidas. Next base: position 29,741,055 of record OZ010604.1, on the reverse strand, counting down.
ATATATATATATATATACATATATATATATATATATAAACAACGTATAAACATTAACAATATATGTTTAAATAATGATCTGGTCCACCAATACACTATATATATATATATATATATATATATATATATATATATATATATATATATGTATATATATATGTATATATATATGTATATATATATATATATATATATATATATATATATATATATATATATATATATATATATATATATATATATAGTGTATTGGGGAACCAGATCATTATTTAAACATATATTGTTAATTATAACAGACAATGTGTATTATGTTTGATCATGAGTCGTTCTGAACTTCGTTTTGTTGCTTTAATTTCGAGTGAAAATAAAGACAAATGTTGGACAATTTTTGTCTTTTATTTTTGTCTCCTGAAATTAAAGTAACCATACGAAGAATAGAACGGCTCATGATCAAACATAATAGACATTCATTGTTTGTTACATTTAACTATACACGCACACACACACACACATTCGACATTTAGAAAAAATAACCTTAACTGGTGTAAATAAAATTCAAACAAACGCAAACATTTTTGAAATTCGAACCTTCTCTGTAAGTTTGAAAGATAAATATTGAAGTGAAGACTCTTCCAACTGCTGTGTGTTTGCTAAAAATATTTGTCTCTTTGATAACATGGACCAGCAAATAAAAGAACCCCGAGAACAATATACTGATTTTGGAGAACTGGATTAAATTTAATCGAAAATTCTTGTCCGTTTTATTCCAGATTGTCTTTCTCCAGTTTTTGGATGTCAGCATCGAAACTGTGGAAAACGTGTCCGAAGCTCATATTCTGTTGTCTTTGTTCAAGAAATTCCACCGTCTCCGTCATTATTAAGAATCGTGAACTGTCTGCATAGTAGACAAGATTCCGTTGTCTATATTTTGGTGATAGAGAGCTGAAAGTGATATTATGTGTAACGTTTACAAGAAGCGGGACCACACCAAAAGGAATACCTGAGTTTAATGCTTTTTTTTGCGTTTAAAAAAAAACAGCATGAACAGTACCTTACCGTAGTCAGTTTTAAAATACCAGGATGAAGCTAATGGAATCTTGCTTACGACCCTGGCAGCATATGGTTCTTAATAATGACAGAGACGGTCGTAAGTACAATAGACAACAGGAGGAATACGAACTAGGAACATTTTAATACTATTCTGATCCCAATGTATAACATTTCAAAATTTAAGAAAAATATAATGACAATTAAACAGAACTTGATTAAGTTAATGAAATGTGTCCAGGTGAATAATTTGTTACCTCAAGAATACAATCTGAATTGTAACCACTCGATGTATACTTTGCCACCAATATATATATATATATATATATATATATATATATATATATATATATATATATATATATATATATATCGGCAGAATATTTTCATTGAGAGAGGTTTCATTAAATAATTTAGACACATTCTGCCTACCTTTTCACGATAGTATCCTTTCATATTCGCGAATATTTGTTTGTTTAAAGACGAGATGAAAACACTGCTTTGGGTTATATTGTATTTATTCCGAGTACTTTCGATATAGAATAATGTCATCTGGGTATTGTTAAATACAGATGAAGTATTTGGTGTCCATGGTTGTGAAGGACAAAATCTGTTGTGGTATCCAAAGATTACCATTTTTATATGCTTGGTTGACAGACACAATTTAAGGGGAGTTAACTAGGCATGCCGTGGATACATCTGGACTTGAGTACATGCTAGATAAAGGAAAAACTATTAATGACAAGCGCTAACATTTAAAGACGATCTAGTCTACACATTTTAAAATGTTATCGAGTATTCGTAATTAATTTTATTGAGGTCTGGATTCAATATTTTGATGTAAATAGATTGAAAATATTTAGCTTGTGTTTATTCTTTTAGTGGAAATGTAGGGAGTTTTTTTTCAATGAGGATTTTTCTGCAATTCTAGCAATTACTCACAATTCAGAAAAATCCTCCTCGAAAATACCTCCATACTTTTCCATGAAAAGAATAAACACAAACTAATATTCTCGAAGTAATTTATATCAAACATCTGACAGACTGAAACATCGAAATAAATTCTATATCAATTTTTCGAGTGTTGTCAAAGTTAAATTTTAAATTTCTATTTCCGACACGAACAAAGTCTACACACAGGGGTTGAATAAGACGTATTTCTCGTTGGTAGAAATAAATCTATAACCCAACCTCTATATGAGCGAATATTTATTTTGTTGTGTATAGGGGTTAGAATCTCCCAGTGATGCCGAATCATGTGTGTGTGTGTCTGTGTATGTATTAACGGAGATAAATCAAATAACTAAATAATAGTAACCGTATATATATATGCGTAAGCGTGAATAGACGGTAAGTGAATAAATAATTTTTTTAATCAAAAGGAATAATTCATGCCTGACGAGTTGGTAGAACAACTAACTTTTAAGTACGTAGGTATATGTATATTTATTAATATATATATATATATATATATATATATATATATATATATATATATATATATATATATATATTAAGCATTGCGCCGCGAGCAAGGCGTGAAGCCACTAGGATGCAGGGGGTTGCAGAAGATTTGGAACGAGGCAGATAGGAGTGATAGAAGAAAGGATGAGGAGAGGGATAGTGGATAGATCAAGGTAACTGGAGATGTCGATTGACATTACATTAGAATAGTTGAAGATTATACCTCTCAGGGAAACAGTAATTGGGAAGGGTGTTCCACATGCGAGATGCGAGGTATGAAGCTATTGGAGTAGAAGAGACGGCTACATTTAAAAGTTTCTACAGTGTAAGGGTAAGAGCGGGATGCCAGCCTCGTATGGCGCTTGTATTCTTGGAGTCTGGGAACCAGTGAAAATGTTGATATATTTTCTGTTCATACGTTATTTTTATAGATACAAATAGTTAAATAAATGCTCTGCAGTTAATACTGTTTATTACAACAGAGTACTTCCTTAAACATTTTATGTATAAAAATAACGTATAAACAGAATTATATATATATATATATATATATATATATATATATATATATATATATATATATATATATATACATGTATTTATGAAAAGTTTATTATTATTTAACAAATGCATATTATTTTGTTAATTATGTTTCAACGTGAGAAAACCTTTTCCCTATATATATATATATATATATATATATATATATATATATGTATATATATATTTTGAACAATAAAAAAATTAAAAATTAAAATTTTTAGACACACTGGGTTGTAGATTAATATTCTTTCGTTTTTTTTATTATTTCATTTAGATTACTCGACTAGTTTCGACCAAAATGGCCATCATCGGGAGGAGAAATATTTCTGCTTGCTGGTAGCAGTAAACTACAGAAATGTATCTTTTGCTGGAGAAAATGAACTTCTGTCTGTAGTTTTCATTTGTTTTTTTATTTTTTTATCTTTTTAACATGAATCTTTTAACAATCTTTGTGTTGGTCAAACAGTCTCTTTTAAGTTGTTATTTGAGATAAGAGCTGGATAGATACATGTTGCTCTGAATTCTCTGGTCAGTTTGACAGTTTTATTGGACCTGTTAACGGGGATGTGTCGATGTTTAGTGTTTGTGTGTGGGTTATTTGGTTCTTAGGGAGTGAGTGAGTATGATATGTGTAAGCGTGTGTATTGCTGTGGGTGTGTGTTATCATTTCGTTCATTAGGGAGTGAGTGAGTATGATGTGTGTAAGTGTGTATATTCGTGTTGGTGAGTGTATAAGTGTGAGGCCTTTACACCTCCGTAAGCATATCTGTCTTGTGTGGGTGAGAAATGTGGGTAGGTTTTGATTTGTTGAGTTATATATTGGTACTATCTATATATTGTTAAATTTATGGTTTAGCCCGGCTGGATAGTGTGTTTTTAGACGTTGTATCCACTTATTTTCATGGGGCTCTAAAATCTTTCTAATGTTATCTGCTCTGAACTTTTCTATTCTCTCAATTATAGTGAATTTGGCATGGGTTTTGAAATCATGTTTTTCCAGGCGGAAATGTTGTTCTACAGGTAATAATTTTTCATGGGAAGTCGACTTAATTCGATTACGATAATTATTAATTCTGTAGTGAAAGGGCCATTCAGATTTTCCTACATATTGTTTCTGGCATAGTGTACATTCTAGAAGGTAAATTATGTTATGACTTTTACAGTTAGAATCGTGGTAGATTTTGAAAGTAGACTTAGTGATTGAGCTAGTGAATGAATTCGTGTTTTTAATATGGTTGCAACATAAACTTCTTTTGTTGTTACATGGTTGGGAAAATCCTGTTGTTTTTGTTCTTAGTTTATTACGGATTACCTTGTCCCCTGAAATGTGGTTACTACCTATGATTACTTTTAGGTTCTTACGTCTACGATATGCAAGAAGGCCGGCTTCCTTAAACAGTCTTTTAGGTCTGGTTTGAGATGTAGTATTTCCCAGCGACGTTTGATTATTTGGGATAGTGGAGGCAGAGTGGGGTTGAAAGTGGTTACTAGAGGGATGCGGCTAGATTTATTTTTAATCTTGTACATTAGGGTGTCTTCTCTAGGTGTGGAAATTGCTTTATTTATTTGTTCCCTGATTAGGTGTTGTTTATAGCCACGTGTTGTGAATTGATGCTCCAGATTTTCAATGTGTTTATTTAATTCTTCATTGTTGGAACATATCCTCCTGAGTCTAAGTGCTTGTGAATAGGGAAGGTTCTCTTTGAGGTGTTTAGGGTGGGAAGACTTAAAGTGTAGATAGTTGTGGGTGTCGGTGATTTTAGTGTGTAGTGTCGTTTGTAGTTTCCTGTTTTCATCTATGTAAATGCGGGTGTCTAAAAATGTTACTGATGTTGTGGATTTTTCATAGTCAAACTTAATTGAGTCATGCACTGTGTTTAGGGTCAATTGGGTAAGTTTGTTATCACTACCGGTGTATACAAAGAATATATCATCGATATATCTTGCATAGAATACGCAGTCGCTACCAATGATTGGATAGATATGTGTCTCCTCAAGTTTTCCCATGAATATTGTAGCATATGATGGAGATGCAATGCTGCCCATGGCACAACCTCTTATTTGAAGGTAGTGTTCTCCATTGAAGTTGAAAGTATTCAATGTAAGGACATGCCCCATGAGTTTTTTGATTACTTCTGTGGGGGGGGGTTGTTTTCTTCTTTTAGTAAGTGCTTCCTTGAAGGGCGGTTAGCCCTTCGATGTTTTTAATGTTTGAATAGAGTGACCTAATGTCCATAGTCACTAGAATAGCATTCTCTAGTACTGTTTGTATGTGATTAATTTTGTTCAGTAGATCTGTTGTGTCTCTGATGTAGGATTTTGCTGCCTTAGCTAGCGGTTGTATGTAATGGTCTATGTATTTGGAAATTTTTGTCGTGTGGCAGTTGAACGATGAAATAACGGGCCTTCCTGGGTTGTTGCTTTTGTGTATTTTAGGAAGGAGATAGAAACGAGCAGGTGTAATGTTTGTGGGTGTAATGTTAAGTGCTGGGTATGTTTCCTTGTCGATTAGATTGTTGCGAAGCATTATGTTTAGTGTGCTAGTTAATTCTTTTTGGTATTCGGGAAGGGGATCTGTAGGTAAGCTTTTATAGGTTTCTTTGTCGTATATTAAAAACGCAGGAAAGTATTCAAATTTCTGTTATTACACAGGCAGAAATATATTCCAGTTATTTCTATCCAGGACAAGTCGCTCGAAATTATAATGAGGCACATTGGCAGATGAGAGTTTACTCTTTAGTGGGTCTTTATACCTGAGCCACGATTGTCCAACATCCATTTATCCACTGTCAAACTGGCTATACATGAGGACCTTAGGTATTTTCTTATCAGTCATCCTTGCAACATGACCAGTCCAGCAAAGTTGTGACCGCATCGGGAAAATCTTAATCCAACCAATGTGACACTATCCTCAAAATTATGACCACAAATCGCCCGGAGACAACTTTTGAGGAAGACACAGCTGATTGATATGGGAAGAATATGCTGTCCATGAGTCTGGACCTTGAATAGTGTGGTCAAAATGGCAGCTATCTAAACCCGTATTTTAATGTCCAATTTGATATCTCTGTTATTCGGTAGGTGGTGATGAAGCTTCCCAAATACACTTGTAGCTTTGGCGATCCGATTTACTATTACATCATTAAGAGATGCGTCTGCATTCGACTTACTTCCTAAACATGTAAATGACTTCACATACTTAAAGATCTTCCGATCAATCAGTATAGGAGAGGTTCATTTCCGACTGAGGTCTAAAATTCACTGTTTCTGTGGCAAAATCTGCACCGATTGTTATCAGTCGTTTCAAAAAGTGTGGTTGGCCCTGCACACGCCTTCACTACGATAATCAAATCCTCTGTGTGACTCTCCTGAAACCGTCCTTCACAGCCTTGTCTTCGTACAAGTGTTTTTCTTTTCTGGGCACAGTCAGCACATTATTCAGTGTTGGCTTTTTCTTTTTTATTGTTAAAATTCCATTATTGTTAATCTTTTTAAAAATGCGGATGAGGTTATTATGCTTATATTTTCTACTAGTATGTTTCGGATGGGGTCTGGTATGTTTTTGCGTGTGTTTAAATGAGTACTGATGGAGTTTTAGTCGGGTAGGTGTAACGTAAGTCGTCTGAATAGGCATGTAGTAGTGTGACCAATGTAATTATTTAGGAAATCCGTTTAATCAGAACTTTTGGACAGTTTATAAACACTCTGAGTCCAGAAAAGAAATCATTTGTTCGAACACAAGAAAAATTAAATAAAATGCTTCATCGCAGTGCCTTGTCTCTCGCCTTTAAAGAGACATGTATAAATGAGGGATTGATGCACAAATACATACATACATACATATATATATATATATATATATATATATATATATATATATATATATATATATATATATCTTTTTATTTAACGTTTCTTGTGCTCGTAAAATTGTTTTCTTTTCTGGACATAAAATGTGTAAAGATACCTGCATATCTGAGCGCTTTCGGCTATTCTTTTACCCATTAACAAGGATGAATGTTATTTCTTTATTTTGAATGTAAGGATTTTTATGTATGTATCTAGAGTTATAGGGATGTCTTACCTTCCAAACACGGTTAGCACATTGTGGTCGTGTTCATAGCTGTAGTTAGTGAATTTTGGCCATTTCTTCTTTTTATTAGGTTGGTGCAAAAATAATGACGTAATAACGTAAAAAAAAACGACATTATTACGTCATTATTTTTGCACCAACTTAATATTAGTGGTTCTATTTTATTTTTTTATCGTTCTTCGAAAATTGCGTTTAAGAATGAAACAGAGAGTCACTCAATGTCCACTTTTATATTTCCATACGCTCTATCCCCGATAATGAGCACGTTTACCCATAAATATAGCAAACTTAAAACTATATTTTTGGCGTATATATATATATATATATATATATATATATATATATAAAGAGAGAGAGAGAGAGAGAGAGAGAGAAAGAGGCTGACAGACAGAGATATAGAGCAAGAGAGAGTGAGGGAGTGAAGAGGAAAGCGTCAAAAGAGATGGAAATTTTGGAAGAGTGAGTGTCAGTAATTGGCTCCAAAAAATCGTTAAAATCTTTTGAAATGACACATTGTTGTCTTATTTGCATACAGCTTCTGTTTACCGTTGACTCGGATTGCTTCCCCTGAATAATTTTAGCCTCATAAATATTTATGATGGAGCAAAGTCCATAAATAAAATTTGCATCTTGTTACAAATGAGGAACCACCTCTGATTGCCGCATTGTTTTTGGCTTTTGTTTTCGATTCGTTTCTTAAAATATTTTTTCTTTGGCTTCTTACCTTTACGTTCATTTGACAGCACTATGTCTTGACTTCCTCTTCTTCCTGGCATTTACTTACCTTTGTTGTTTCCGGTTCTCTGTCGATATCACTTTTTTGCCCATTAGTAAAATAACACTTCTTCGTCTATGCCAATAATTTTCCTTCGTTTTTTTACGCATAAATTTTCTTCAATTTCTTTTTCACTAATTGTTTTTTCTTCTCGATTCTCTGTCAACCTATCATGGGTTGTTGTCTTCAATTTTGTTTTAAGATTATAAAATACTTTTTCTTCTTGAAAGAAGAAAGATCTTTCTTCGTTCTAACTCTCCATTATTTATTTTTTATTCAATAATCATTTTGGAGATTTTTTCTTAATTATTCATAATATTGACTTTGTTTTACAAATGTTTTTTGTTTACCATTTTTTGTTTACATATATATATATAAAATTACATAACCGTACTTATACAGCCACAAATCTACCTACTCATTATGTGTGCGTGCGGATATATATATATATATATATATATATATATATATATATATATGCGCATGTGTGAGTGTATCCGTAAGCATATATAAATATATATATATATATATATATATATATTCATTCAACAAATTTATATATATATATATATATATATATATATATATATATATTCATTCAACAAATGTATCGATCATTTTATCATCCTTACGTGTGAATATATATATATATATATATATATATATATATATATATATATATATATATATATATATATATATATACAGACACATTAAGACATACTATTTTCATTTATTTCTCCATATATTAATAAATAAGACCGAAGAGAACAAATTTATTTATTTATTATTACAAAATATATCACATTTCGTTCGATATGTTTTTTTTTATGTAACTTTCTCTTAACGTTTTAAAAATTACAATATGAATTTTATATATATATATATATATATATATATATATATATATATATATATATATATATATATACACACTCACAAATATATATACACACACACACACACACACACATATATATATATATATATATTTATGCATATACCTATATTTACACACACACACACACATATACATATTGACAGAAAAAGATAGATAGATAGATAGATAGATAGATAGATAGATAGATATGAACACCGCCACATTGTTGTCGAGTATGACAGTCGGGCAAAGACATCATTGCAAGACTCATGTATGTATGCTTGCACACACACAGACTCACACCTCATACAACTTTATATATATATATATATATATATATATATATATATATATATATATATATATATATATATATATATATATAACATTTCCATGATAATTTTTCGGACATTCAGGCCGGTAAATGTTGTTTAATACTGTTTATTATAAACAGATCATTTACTTAAATATTTGTATCTATAAAAAGAATGTATAAACATAAAAATGTCTTCAAATAATTATCATTGTCCATTTAATAATGTGTGACGTCATTTTTTTACATTTGGAACGCGTTGAGCAGATATGAATGACATGAGAGATTCATGGAAGATTGTAGTTTAAAATTAGTAAACTAGACCTCGCTAACCGAACGATCCTCTGTGGCTCAATCGGTTAAGGTACGTCAGGCTATATGACAGTTCTGTATAGGATATAGGTTTGATTCCTGTCGGAGGACGAATATTTTCTATGAAAATCTTTCGGACATTCAGGCCGGTAAATATTGTTTAATACTATTTATCATAAACAGAGCATTTATTTCAATATTTGTATTTATAAAAAAAAATGTATAAACATAAAAATATCTTAAAATATATATGTGTGTGTGTGTGTCGGCCCCCGCTTGCTTCCAAGTGTCAGGATAGTCGTGCTCTCTTCTTGATACCTTTCTCACCCCAGTTGATGGTGGCGGAGTTGGCTGTGGATCAAAGTGCAATTTGACCAAGCTATTTGCGTGAATTTGATTTCTGTCCGACGGAGATGCCCACACACTTGGCCTGAAGCACCTCCCTCGCGTCTCAAAGGTGAGTAAGACAGGCGAACCTGTTTGTAACGAACTGTCAGATGCCGGGTCTGTGAAGGTCCGCCTTGGTTATGCCAGCGTGCTGACCTCTTCCACTTGTATATCTTTGTCGATTCCGCAGTTGGGGTCTTGCGGTTAGTCCGGTCTTTCCTCTTACCGCCATCGGTTGAACTACAGTAGTTGGAACTCCAGACGGCTTCGATGTTCGGATCATTCGGACAAGTAAACCCTCTACTATGACAAGGAACAGCTATATATATTTTATATTTGACGTCGGAGTGAACAGATCGCTGCCATATATATATATATATATATATATATATATATATATATATATATATATATATATATATATATATTCAAAGACGGATATGTAATTTGTTAGATTCTGACCTGTCATCTCGACACCAGTCACTTTCTAACACACATGATATGGCTTCCATCTGTCTTTCCTACAAATATTTTTTATGGCAATTGCTCTGACGATCTATTTTCAACTGCATGAGTTAAAGCGTGCTATTAGTCCCAACCCTTTCACGGTAGAAACGGTTAAATGTAAACTACTCTTCTACACCAACAGCTTCTTCTCTCGCACTTCCCAACAATGAAACTCCTTTCCTCTTACTTGTTTCCCTGATAACAATAATCTTCAAAAATTTAAATTTAATTTAAATCGACTGATCTTGTTGCCTTCATCCTGATCCCAGTATTTCTCTTCATCCTTTCCTCAAACACCCCCTCTTTACTTCTACTTTCACTCTCTGTAAACCTTTGAGTGCTATTGGCACTCCCCCATTGCTTGGGGTGATATGCTATATATATATATATATATATATATATATATATATATATATATATATATATATATATATATATATATATAATAAATAAAATAAAAAAATAATAATTAATAGCAATTTTACCTACCATAGTCTTACCCAAACCCCATCATAAAAAAAAGAAAACAGACGGATAGAAGATCTGTGAACGCGTGTACATACGTATACACGTGCGTACAAGAAAACATTATTCAGAAAACAAAATAGACGAACTGTCTACGCGTTGACACCAAAATTGACGTAAGATGTTCGTTAGACAATCCAACATTGAATGCAGCGACCAATTACGTACGTATGTATGCAACGACAAATGGATGCGCATATATGCCCAGTCCCACACTGTTCGTATATGTTTATATTTGTGCGAATTCCAATGAGTGAGCGTGCGTGTATACATGTCTGCGTACGTCAATGTGTAAACGTGATTGTATGTATGTTTGCGTACGTATGAGTGGCGTTCCGACAATTTTTCTTCCCAACACCATAAAAACACCGATATACAGAACCATATATAAATCAAAAATGTTAAAATTAATCAGTTCGTCTGACGATCACAAAAGGCGTGAAACCCAGAGTCACAAATTCAGATCAATCCAACTAAATATGTTAGCTCTATCAATGATATTGAGCGCTTTCCAATAAGTACCCCGCATATATAATAAAAAAATGCATATATATATATATATATATATATATATATATATATATATATATATATATATATATATATATATATATATTTTCCAATAAGTACCACGTATATACAATATATAAATAATACAATATATATATAAAATTGCATATATATGTATATATATATACACGCACACACACACATATATAATGTTTATGTATGTAAATATATATATATATATATATATATACCTAAATATTTTATATATATATATGTGTGTGCGTGTGTATATATATATATATGTGCGTGTGTATATATATGTGTGAGTGAGTGAGTGAGAGAGAGAGAGAGAGAGAGAGAGAGAGAGAGTGTGACAGCGACGAAACGGCTAAATAGTCGCCATTTTATATTTTTAAATGTGCCTTGTTTGTTTTTTGATATTTTCGACTGTACAGTATAGAAGTGTCAGTTGGGTTCGGTCTGTGAGAAAAAAAAAGCCCCATGTCGCGATTCATATGGCTAGAAATTTGGAAACGGCACGATATACTATGGATATTTCTGATTTTTTCGGGAGCAATCTGAGGACAGTGCACTGGAAATTTCCCACAGGTTGGCCTACATCAAGTGCCTTAAGCAGGTAGATCTTCCATGGGTCAAGAGGGTGACTGCTGGAATACTTTTGGTGACAGAACTCTGCACCATGCCAAACATGCATATGATTATTTATCACTTTAAACGCTATTTAAAATGGATATTCGTATCTGATAAGGTGCTCTATTTATTTATTAAACTGTATAGTTCTTTATTTCACCTACGGGCCTGAATTTTCGAGAAATCTTATTGAAGAACCAATGGTCCTCTCCGGCAGGTTTCGAACCTGCGTCTCTATGACCAGATGTGTATATGTGTTTTTGTAGCATGTATAAACAAAAGTGAAGATGATTAAGTTGATGATGACAAAGATGAAAATTTATTAACGACGTTTTTCTCTTTGGCTTCCTCAGTTTAGAATGAAAGAAAGAAAAAAACATGGAATATATGAGGATAAGTGGTAATCTTAAATCTAATTACCTTAGATTATCACATCCCAATGTCCAGAACGTGTCTGTCTATCCTTATTTTGTTTGCTTGTTTGTCTTATCTATCTATCCATCTATCTATCTATCTATCTATCTATCTATCTATCTATCTATCTATCTGTATATACATATTGGAGCTGAAACGTTGTGATAAATATGGCGACAAAAATTAGAACTAATGACCGAATAATGTAAATAGTTATATATATATATATATATATATATATATATATATATATATATATATATATATATATATACAGCCTTGGCCAAAATTATGGAGCACCAATGAAAAATCGAAATTATGATTCAAACTTATATATTTAAAGGTTAAGAATAGTGGAGTAAACATTAATAACAACAATCAATATTTGGTATGTCCTCCTTTTGCCTTTATAACAGCTTTTATTCGTTTTTGCATATTATTGACTAAGTTGTTGCAGGTGGTAGGATCTATTTTCTGCCAATCTTCATGAAGTTTGGCCTCTAATTCTTTTTTTGATGAATATTTGTGCATTCCCACTCTTTTCCTTAAATGCGGCCACAAAGTTTCAATGGAATTTAGGTCTGGGGATTGAGGGGCTCACTTCATCACTGTAATCCCTTTTTTCTCAAACCAACCGATTGAAACTTTTGACGTATGGCATGGAGCATTGTCTTGTTGGAAGATTACATCACTTGGAATGTTTTATTAAATATTTTAGTCAAAGAGTTTCGGTAAACCTGGTCCAGCAGGTTAGTATAAATTGTGGAGTTCATTCTGCCCTTACATGTGTACAACATTCCATTGTCTGAAGAAGCCATGCAGCCCCAAACCAATACGCTTCCTCCTCCAAATTTTACAGCTGGAACCACACAATCAGGATGAAATGCCTCTCCTTCCCTACGGCGAACATAAACCGCTCCAGGGGTGCCAAAAATCTGATGAAAAAAAAGAATTTGTTACAATTTTTGAATAAATGTTATGGATGTGTATTCACATAAAAATTTCAATTATTACATCCAAAGTTTAGGAAATAGAAGCTGTTAACTTACCTCAAAGTTACTTTCGTCAGACCAAACAATTTTGCCCCAATCATCAGGTGTCCAATTTTCATGGTTTTTTGCAAATTCCAGTCGTTTTTTCTTGTTGGCCTAAGACAAGTATGGCTTCTTCCTGGCTTTGCATCCTTTTAATCCCACTTCTAATAACCTTCTTCTCACTGTTCGAGCTGATATGTTTTTGTTTGCATCCTCCCTAAGTTCAGCAGCAAGCTCTGAAGAACTTTTCCTCCTATCTGCAAGGGATGCTCTTTTCAAAGATCTGTCTTCCCTGGCGGTTGTAGACTTTTACGGCCTTGTCCTTTTCTGTTTTTGAAAGACTTTGTTTCCTTGTACCTTTTAATCGTTGTTTGAACCCCTTCCTTGAACATTCCATCTTCCTGGCAATTTCTACCTGAGAATATCCTTCCCCAGATAAAGCAACAATTTGTGCCCTTTTAATCTCTGAAAGCTGCTTCTTTGGAGGCATTTTCAATTAAATATACACTAGTAGGAATCAAATATTACCGGAAAATTACGAAACAACCTTTAGTATGACAATAAATCATTTTGAATATTGGAATGAATTTAGTACGAAACTCAGCTAAAGCTCTTCAGAGAGGCTTTAAAGCAAAAAAATTACTACAATCTACTGTTAAATATTTTACATTTGCTCTCAATTGTTCACTGTACGATTCTTAACCTTGAAATACGTATACGTATATATATATATATATATATATATATATATATATATATATATACATACAAATAAAGAGAAAAAACAGAAAGATTTGGCATCTACAGATCTTTACTATTTATTTTTTTTAAAAGTGCTCGATACAACCGTACAGCAAAATATTATAATATTATTTTTATTTAAAAAATATTTTACATCTCTACATAAAAGTTCCGAAGCAAAAATCTTTTACGTAGTGATGTGATGCAATACATTTTTTTAATTAAAAATATTATTATTATAATACATATGAAACGCGTCACAAAAAACCCCAAACTTTCCAGCTTGTAATATTTTTCTAAATATTGCTTGTTATTTTATATAGCATAAAAAATATTGTATAATATTATATAACAACAGGCAGTATTTAGAAAAATATTACAAAGTGGAAAGGTTTTTTTGTGATGCGTTTCATACGTTAGGATTTCATCGGACTGGACTTCGAGAAACCCCAAGACGCGTAAACAAAATAATATATGAAGACAAAAGAGACATTTTTAAATAACAAGATAGCATTGGTTTTTCACCGGAAAAAAATGGAGCAGAATTTTGACATAGGGAATACTACTTTGATTAAAAGAGAAAACAATCCACTGAGACAAAAATCTCAGAAAAGTGACTTGATGGCGAGTTCAACCACAATAAATTTGCGTCCAGGTTCTTACAATATATAACCATTCTTGATAGATTTTATATTGTCACAGTGCGGGATAGTCAGGGACAAAGGCGATGAAACTATCCGCGTCTTTCGCTTCGTGTGAATGTGTGGACGTGGCAGCATCACCAAAGTCCAGTTCGATGAATGAAACAGCTTTCCAGATTGTCATATATATATATATATATATATATATATATATATATAGTGTGTGTGTGTGTGTTTGTTAATAGCTGAATCATCCTGAAGAGTCGATTGAATAATTATCAAAAAGTTCATCTACGAAACTCTAGACGCGGTGCGGAAGAAACTGAATATAATATCAATTACCTCAGTGACAAATAATATTTTTTTGCATTAGTCATATATATATATATATATATATATATATATATATATATATATATATATATATATATATTTCATTCATTTACGTGCTAATACCCTTGGGAAAGGCAAGTCCAGCTATGTTTAAATGGCAAGACAGATTGGGTTCTATAGACTTGGAGAAGGACAAGAAGGACTGCGGAGAGTCGTTTAGGAAACTTGTGGCACGTAGTGCACCAGTTCTCTGTATTCGGCTCTTCCAAACGTTTTGCTAGTTCTGCACAAAGACTTCACCACTATAATCAAATCATATATGCTGGTGTCTGGGCTGTCGGTTCCTAGGAAATGATCTCCTTGACAATCATACATCAAATACGACAGGAGAGTCCACCACACGCACACACACACACACATATATATATGTGTGTGTGTGTGTGTGTGTGTGTGTGTGTAAGGCGACTTACACAGGAGCATTTACAAGCCTAAATGTTTTTTTCCTCCCACCATTGCTCCATAGGAAAGACAGTGAGTCTGACACAAAACGATTTTAACCAGATTTTTTTTTTTTTTTTAGATGAATAATTCAGAGTTTTTTTTTTTTTTACAACAAATGTTGTCAAGATGGCTAAACATGGGAAAAAAGAAACTCAATTATTAGGTTGGTGCAAAAATAATGACGTAATAATGTCGTTTTTTGACTTATTTTTTAACGTCAAAAACGACATTATCACGTCATTATTTTTGCACCAACCTAATAGTTTAGTGTTTTTTTTTTAAATATTAAATATATTATGGGATGGTCAGTTATCCGATGTTGTTACACGATTTAGACTGTTTTACTGTTACACAGAGTGTACAAATATACAAAAATAAAATATACTCCAATAAAGGTATATATACCTGGTTGGGTGAGTGTGTATGTATGTACACGTATGTGCAAGTATATATATATATATATATATATATATATATAAACAATCCCTGATTTAAAATCCAACAATATCAAACAGCTCTAATATGTATATACTAAGTATGTGCACTGTTTTCGCGGAAAAACTGCATAGCGTAAATGAAAAATACCACAAACTTAAAGAAAATAAAGTATTATTGTCAAAATGCTTATGTTATTATTAAGATGAAAGAAAAAAGTATTTTTTAATTATTTTTTGATATTTTTTATTATTTTCTAACACGTTCGAAATTTTGGTTAAAGTCTTCTTTTGTTTACGTCATCGCGGTGACGTAAAAATAACATAGTTTTTTTTTGCGCTTTTTTCCCGTTGAAAACACATTGATTTGGAAATTCTTGTAAAAATCAAATAATTGTTCGATCTTAATGAAATTTTTAGTACTTACTCACAAATGAATGAAATTATTTTTTCAATATTTTGTTTTTAGAAAATTTTGGTAAAAATTTATTTTTTTAAATATGTTACCCCCCACTTATTTAATTTCATGAAATTTCGCCCCAAACCTTTTTGGCTCCTCAATTTTTTTTTTTTTTTTGTTAAAAGAAGGAGTCTTTGGAGATGGTAAATAACCTACTTTTTTTTTTCAAATTTGAGCTATTTAACTGAAAGTCTTGTCTGAATTGAAAAATAATGAATCCAATAAAACTATGATATTACTTAATTAGAAAAGCTTTTAATTGCTTTTGTAAATAAGTAATATTAAGGACATTATTGTCTGAAGAAATAATTTTTTTCTGATGAATAATTAATTTTTTCAAGAATTTTTTCGTTTTTTAAGAAATTTTAATTATAATAATGTATAATAGTTTAACATCGTCTAAAGCTCTGTATTAGGATGGCTCCTCGATATTATGTCGTAATTAAGTAGAAAAAAATTGACGAATCAAAAATTGCTAAGTTTAATAAATTTAGTTGAGCTACTTTTTTTAAAAATAATTTTTTATGTTGTATTTTTTTACTTAATACATTCCTTATTTCCATGTATGATATACTGAAATTGTCAGTATTATTACAAGGTCACGTGATTTAAGGGTTTTGTCCCTTTACGCGGCCTTTTCAACATTTATTTATTTTCCGTTCAATTTTAAAAGTGTAATTTTAAAGTAATTTTTCTTTTTTTCATTTACTATTTCACTAAATAATTTTATTTTATGTATTGTATTTCGATTAGTGTGGGTCATACTCAAATAGAATAATTTTTTTAAAACACAGACTTTTAAAAATTATGTCATTTATGGTAATCCGTAGTAGCTGTCATCGCTTCGTCAGTCAACAATCCATCAATAGTTGGGTCAGATTAACAGGATCGATCGTTAATAATTGGTTGTATATTATTTTTTATGCTATAAGTAAGAAAAATTTATTTCAAATCAGATTACTTTAACTTTAAATTTTTTAATTTTACTAAAATAACGTGTCAGAAATTTTTTAAAATATTTTCAAAATCGATAAATTTGTGTTTGTTTACAAATTTCTTAAAATTAAGAAAATGGCCGTTTTTAAGAAAATTTAAAAATTTAAAATTAAATTTGACAATCAAATGTATATAGTTTCTATCTGAAATACACCAGAATTGTTTAATTAATAGAAATCGTAAATTTAATTATTAAACTTTCAATTAAAGCTAAAATGAAATCTTCAAGAATGTTTTTTCGTTGTAAAAAATTAATTTTAAACTTTAATATAGAAAATTTATGCCGAAATAGTGGACATACCTAGTATATACATATATATTTACTATTTACATTATTCGGTCTATTGTCCTAATTTTTGTCGCCATAATATATCACAACGTTTCGCCCGTTGTACGCTTCGGCCTTCTTCAGGTGGATGGAATACCGAATTGAACCACTTTATTTCGCTCACTGGGGTAGACTGTTCTATACATAATACCTCATCTCAGAAATACACATACACACACACACACACACACACACACACATATATATATATATATATATATATATATATATATATATATATATACATGCCGCCCCTTCCTTGATGAATTTCATCTCAACATCAAGAATCTGATTAGAATACTGGAAAGTTTCAGTATATAAATAGACATATGTTTATATTTTTCAATGAAACATGGCTGAATGAAGATATGCTGCATTTATATACACAAACATAAACACACAGAGAAACACACACACACACACACACACACACATATATATATATATATATATATATAGATAGATAGATAGATAGAGAGAGAGAGAGTGAGAAACAGACAGATAGAGAGACAGAGATGATCAACTCACTGTCGATTAACCTAAGACATCATTGTAAGACGGATATATTTCATGGTCACACGCACACACATACACATATCCGCATTTGTACACATATACACGCATCTCCCCCCCACATATATATATATATATATATATATATATATATATATATATATATATATATATATATATGTGTACTCTCCCATAGTGTTAGATGAATGAGGGTCAAGCAGCTCAGTTCTTATATATATACATATATTAAGAAATGGACAAAGTCCGACAATTTATTTATGAAAGACATTTTTTATGTTTAACGTTCTTTTTATAGATACAAGTATTTAAGTAAATGCTCTGTTTGTAATAAACAGTATTCAGGCCAGTAAATGTTATTTAATACTGTTTATTATAAACAGAGCATTTACTTAAATACTTGTATCTATAAAAAGAACGTTAAACATAAAAATGTCTTTAATATATATATATATATATATATATATATATATATATATATATATATATATATATATATATATATATATATAAGTGTATACGTGTTTGCCTCTCTGAGTGTCTATTTACATTTATAGCTTATTACCATTCACAACACCATTCTCTTTTTTATTTTTGTTTAATTCAAATTGTAAACAGATCCGATTTTTAATAATTGCTTTCCGCCCCCAAATAGCAAGAAGCTGTCAAAACGCAAAATCGATAAAGAAAAAAAATCGTAATTCTTTATTTTAAAATTCATAGCCAATCAATTCAAAATGAACACCAACCCCCATTTGAACAAAATGGCGATGTAAAAGAGAATTGTCTTGTTAACCAGCAGGCGGCGAGATAGCGCGTTCATTTGCCGCTTCTCTCCTTTCTCAATAGACTGACTGTTGTTGTTGTTGGCCGAAATCTCTACAGAATTTTAGGAAACTCAGTCTAAATTACAATTGCAAAATCTGAACGATGGAGACATAAATAATAATAAGAAATTTTTATAGAATGAAGATGACTGTTTGCCTTTTACGTGGAATTATTTTAACAGACGATGGAAAATATGACTCTGCAAAGGCGAAGGTGTAGTGGGACAAAGAAAGTTGCTTTCGTAAAGCTAAACTATGCATTAAGAAACACGAAAAACTCAATGCTAAATTTACTTGCATTATATACATTATTCGGACTGTCACCATCATTTTCCTTGCCATATTCAAAATGTTTCGGTCTTTTTAAGGCCTTCTTCAGGTGATTGGAATTTCGAATCGAATCCTTTATTTCTTTCACCGGGGTAATCTGTTCTAGTTCCCCATGCCATGCCTCTTTCGGATGTCTCTGTTATTGAATATGACAATGAAGATGAGGATAGCTCTCTGAATAATGTATATCATAATAGCTTATCTCAGAGATGTAGACAGATATTGAGTGTATTTGTAATTTGTTTCTTTTTTTTTTTAAACTGAATAAAGTTCCTGAAAACCTGTACTTGTGCATAATGCAACCTTCATGTAGGAGAATTATAACTCTAAGTAAATAATTATAAAGCCTCAAACATTATATGTACGCATAAAAAAAGAAACAATAAGATACATGTTGAATAAGATTAAGTGTCGTTGCCGACAATGTGGTTTGAAACTAGATCACCAGTGAATAACACAGACGATTCCATTAGTAAGTAGATCATAATAGCATAATGATCATTGTTCAAACTCCTCCTCCTAATACGTTACTTATCTTGATATGACGCCATATCGTTTCGCCACCAATCGAATCTTCGTTGCTTCCTATCCCTCATACATTTTATTGCAGTAGCCAATGTCCTTATAAACAATAAAAGAAATAACAAATACTTTAATATTACTTGTCGCCTCAGATTTTCATAATTACCCAAAGTATATCTCTTTGGAAAGTCTGGCTTTAAATTCACTTAATGAACAAGTTGAACTGGCAAAAGGGAATGTTGATCACAGAATCTCAGTTGGAAACATTGGATAAAGATGGCAGCAACATGGAAACAATAAAATGAATATTATTCATTACCTGTTTGTTACGTGATTTGGAGAGATGAGAGACAATGCTACAGAGTAAAATTGTGAGTTTGGTGTCAAATGTAGATTAAATATGGATTGAAATCTTACAGAAGAATAAAATAAAGAATAAAGCAAAGTGTATACACTTTTTCTCGTATGTTTTATTTAGATGTGTGTAATGAGTGTTCAGATAAATGAACTGGAAAAAATACAAGAAATGTCTGGGTTTTTTTTTTATCTCGAATTGTTGTTGAGTGCTAAAAGATAAATGTTACTATTATGGCCTGAAAAAGAAAAAAAGGAGACAAAATTTTCGTTCAGTAGCTGTTATTTCTCTGTATTTTGGTAGCTATTCTTTGACACTTTTATCTTGTGGTAAGTCAGTGCTAATTCCAGTTGACTGGCATGAAGAGCAAATTCCTGTCATTGAAACTTCAGTCAAATTACCAGCATTCCTTTTTAGCCTTAAAATGTGTGCTAAATGTATATGTAACATTAATCAGTATGTCAGTGAATACTGGTTTTTTGGTTGTTTTTACGTTTAGCAGCATATCAACACATTTAATTAATCTGAACAATTTTATGGCTACAACTAAATTACTTTTGAATATAATTGTATACTTTCAACTACAGATAAAACGTATTGCTCATTATTTTGTTTTTAAAATGTATTGTTGGTCATTTTTATATAACAATGTATTGCTGGTATTTTCTACTATATAAATGTATTTTTATATTTTCATAGTGTTTTGTTTCGCGTTGACTATTTGTCCATAGCTGGGACCCCAACAGCTGCTACCACCCCGATTCAAAGTGTCCCACGGAACAACAGCCCGATCTCCCGATCAGAGGCCTTACTGCCAGATGTAGTTTATCGTCATACCAAGGACTCACTGAATGCTGAAAGATTTTTTCACAGATGAAGAGGGGACTTGAATCAACAGAAAAGAAGAAAAAAGTGTTAGGCTGCTATGCAAACTGGACAATTTCCTCACAGACGAAGGGGAAACTTGAATCAATAAAAATGAAGAAAAATTACTGGACTGCTATGTAATATCAATCCTCGTATAACGCAGTGAATGCTGGACAATTTTCTCACAGACGAAGAGGAGTCTTGAAGCAAAAGATACAAAGAAAAAAAAAACTCTAAGCTGCTGTTATGTAATATTAATCCTCATATATGGTTCTCAATGCTGGACGTCTTCCTGACAGATGAAGAGGAGACTTGAGGCAAAAGAGTTGGGGTGTTATAGAAGGATTGTAGAATGTCATGGATATAACATATGAGCAATGAGGCAGTTTTGATTGATTGGGTGATTCATTTTCTAAGGCTGATCAACTCTTTATACAAAATTTCATTTTTATTTTAGAGATAATAAGGGTTTAGTGACACAAATTTACTAATGGACGCATAGATGGCGGGAGTAGCTGTGATTTAAATAAATTTAAATGTATACAGAATAGGCTACGATGAACACAAAGACAAAAGAGCTGAAAAAAAATAGCCCAGTCGTTAACTTAACACTAAATGAATAATAATAATGTAGTTCTACAGAAGGATACTAAGAATACCATGTGCAGAACATGTGAGCAAAAAGAACGTATTAAAAAAATTGGAAACAAAAGGCCATTTACATTATTTGGAATGTTGCCCTCATCTTTATTGTCATATTCACCATATTCAGGCCGACGATATACGTTGGAATTTCGGACAGAACACTTTATTCCTCTACAGGAATAGATTGTTCTCATTCAAATGCTATGCTTTTTCTCTATATCTCAGTCTCAGTTATTTTCCTTTAGCACTCTTTTTGTTCGGCTTTGGGCAGGTATTGAACCCACAACTCTTTAAATCAAGTCAATGGATTACGTCAACCAACGCTTTTATCCACTGTGTACTTGGAGAAATCAGTGTGTGAATTTTTGGAACTTATAAATAAATTCTTCATTTGAAGAAGATCTGAACGTACAACGGTCGAAACGTCATGAATATGACAATAAAGATGAGGATAGCTGTCCGAAAAATGTAAATAGTGTAATTACAATACCTCAGAAATATAGACAGATATATTTGTATTTAGAAGCTGAAATATAGTTTAAGATTGTCAAACGTGTTTCATTTTGTTATTATTCATAATGCTAATGTAATGTTTTTACAGATATATTTTATTCGAATAAACCATAGAAAATTGGGAAAAAAATTTAATTGCAACCTTGTTTTTTATTTTGTATAGTTTAACATTTCTTTTATGCGATTATAATCTCTACTTACAAATCAAGACCCATTTTGCTAATTTTAATAAACCATTTTCCCATAAAATACCAGATTATTTCCCCGTCACGTTGAAATACCGGTTCCTTTACGATCACCGAAGTTAAGCAACCTAGATGGGTGACCGCTTGGTAGTACAAGGTGCTGTAAGCTTGTATGTGTAGGCTGTGTAGCGGTTAATCACTCGGAATTATTAATCGGAGAGCCGAGTTCAAATTCCAGTCGTCTACCTTCATAAGAGCTAGATCAGTCCCAAAATAGAGTACTGTTGCCTTGTCTGTCCAGACCTCATTTTCCGGTCTCGATAGAGTTCAAAGCGTCTCCAAATTCTTGTTGGAGAAGAATTATTTTCTACTTTCCCACCCCTCTCTCTCTCTCTCTCTCTCTCTCTCTCTCACACAGGTGGGATGTTGCTAGTCTCTCACTGCCCTCTCACTACTTTTATGGAAAGTGCTCGGACGAACTACATTCTTTGGTTCCGTCAGGTCTAACCTTTCCGGCTAGGACCCGCCATTCCACATTGTAGCAAACCACTCCAGTGAGAAGTAAGCTTCAACCAAACAGCTTCTTCCCGCGAACTATTGTCCTATAGAACAGACTAAGAGACTGTTCTATCGGAAAATAGTTCGCAGTCGACGGCATTTCTCCGATCATTACAATCTGAACCTGTTCAAATCTAGAGTTAACCGTTATCTTCCCTTGCTATCCATATAAACTACCCCTTAACGTAACATTCTACCTTAAGTGATTTCGGGCCTTGTACAGGTTGAACCCAACTGGAAAAGAAAAGTCTGGTTCTTTATATTCACTTACGCGCAAATATAGTTGGGAAGGTAGGAATCCATCTATTTCCCTTATCTATGGGTTAATTAGTAAGTCTTGTGTCACTAAACCATTATTATCTCCAAAAATATAAGAAAAAAATGTGTTCTAATAAATATTTAGATTTCAGCATTAACTGACCGATAGAGATTGATATATGACATTAAACAAAAACAACCAAGAAACTTTACAAATAAACACCCATTTTCTTCTCTTAAAAGCCTTTTTTTATTATTATATTCCTTTCTTTATCAATGCTAACATGTTCTCTTAAAACTGGTCGGCATCATTGACAAAGAATTTGGTTCGAACAGGTCATCAAATACAATACAAAGTAATGAGTTAACTTTCCTAGATAGAATCTGGGGCGTTAAATCAATTATTAGGTTGCCAAAAGAAATTGTCAGACAAAAATAACGGAAGCGTTGACAAGTTGCATTAAAACAATTAACATGTTTTAATTGTTTTTCATACAAATGTTTCCTATTTAGTTTTTTTAATTAGCCATGAATTTCGATCGTTCTTAAATGTTTGAGCGGTGCATTTGAAATTAGAGTTTTATACTAAGCAAGAAAATTTCGTTAATAACAACTCACCTCTCGGGACACGCTATGGAAATGAAATATTTAACATATATATATATATATATATATATATATATATATATGTGTGTGTGTGTGTGTTTGTGTGTGTGTGTGTATATCTCTGAGATGAGGTATTATTACTTGCATTATTTATATCATTCAGATTGTTTTCCTCAACTTCATTACCATATTCATGAAGTTTCGGCAACTGTACACTCCAGCCTTCTTCAGGTGATTGGAATTTCTATGCTCACAGTTTCTTCACACACACTTCTCGCTTTTGAAATAATAGTTCAAAAAATGTAAATAATGCAAGTAATCATAATATCTCATCTCACAGATGTAGACAGCTATCGAAAGTGAAAATATTTAAAATGCTTCAGTGGACTAATATAGAACGTTAACTATATTACATATAAATAATAAATTATTTGCACAGTTTGATGAAACTTCTTTTCTTAATTAATTTTTTAATAGAAAAATACTTTTTTTCTGAAATAATTTATTCATTAAATTAAAAAGTTATCTAGAGAGAAAACCAGAAGAGCAACAATGGTAAGTAAATGGCACGAAGACGAGGAAGTCAAGACATAGTGCCGTCAAAAGAACGTAAAAGGTAAGAAGTCAAAGAAAAATATTTTAACAAGTACATCAAAAGTTGTGTGTAGCGCTGACATGAATCATTCTTGTTTTGACTCGTGTTTATCTTATTGTTGATTTCTATCGGGACCCTCGAGCAGGTGGGCATGTTAAAAAAAAAATCGTTATCGCCGAAGAGATATTAATTTGCACGCTTCGTCCTTTTTCATCCAATAAAATGCAACAGAGAAAACTAGTCAAAATTAATACTGAAAATGATTTTAGGACTGCTACTCTTATTACGAAGAGAGAACAATAAAAGGACAAGTATTGAAAAAAAAGAAAAAAAGATAACGATTGACATTGCTTTTAAATTTTTTGTTGAAACTTGATAAATGCATGGAATAATAATGCAACACAAAATGTACTTAGAACAAAATGTATTGAAACAAGAAAGTGTACACAATATTTACATATAGTCTTTTGTATATTCCTAGGAAGACCGTTCCTGGAGAATGTGTTGACTGAGTCGCAGTCGGGCAGAGTCTCTGGTTGAATCTCTTGATTCCTGTATTTATCAATCCACCCACGAGGATCGAATGTGGCACAAAGCCGTTTTAATGTGGGTATCCCCGAGCCCGTAGGATCGGCCAAAAATATGGCCTTTCTGAACCCGCCTAAAGGGTTCAGGCCCTGTCAACCTCCCCGGACGACACCTTGCCCTTCGGCAAAGCCACGTCCGGGTTCCCTTCTGCTAATGCAGAGAGTTCGACAGTCGCCGAGAGAATCTCTTGATTCCTGTATTTATCAATCCACCCACGAGGATCGAATGTGGCACAAGGCCGTTTTAATGTGGGTATCCACGAGCCCGTAGGATCGGCCAAAAATATGGCCTTTCTGAACCCGCCTAGACGGGTTCAGGCCCTGTCAACCACCCCGGAAGAAACCTTGCCCTTCGGCAAAGCCTTGTTCGGGTTCCCCTCTGCTAATGCAGAGAGTTCGACAGTCGCCGAGGAATCTCTTGATTCCTTCCCTCTCTTCCCGGTACCAACCATATTTATATGGTCGGTACTCCAAATGCAAATTAGGTGGATCCTACCACAACATTTTTGAAGATCAATGTTGTCTGAAAAAACAAGAAGCCGGGAGAGAGTTCCACAAGCGAGAAGTGTGAGAGAAGAAACTGTTAGCATTGAACTTACGGTTAGATCTATTCCTTTCAAGTGTAAAATAACAATATTTTGCAGCCAATCTGGTACTGCGCTTAAATTAATCAAATCTAGTTACCATAGAGGAAATTTCATCAGAACAATTACCATGAAAATATTTTCAGAAAAGGCACAGAGAAGAAATGTTGCGTCAGTGGGAAAGGTACTGAAGGCGAGATGCCAGGTCAGCACCAATAATCTGTCAATAATCTCTAAATAGATATCTGAAGCATCTAACAAGATGTAGCAAAAATATTCAAAGGAAGGACGAATGGTAAACTTATAAATATGTAAGATAGATTCTGGCGAGAAAAATTGAGATTTTGCCGCCAATTTTGTGCTGCTCTTAAATTCCTAAAGTCTAAGTACCATAGAGGAAAGTTCATCTTGAGAAGCTTTCTGAATACTTTTGTCAAAATGTTTTAATGTTAGTCATATTATTACAAGAATGTAACCGGAATGGCCGTCAGTAATAGGTGTGTTAGAAATAAATACAAAGATCACAACTAACTTCTTGTTGGAAGGTGAATAAAATACAGTTAACTAAGAGACAGCTTGATTATAAATTGTTTTAAAAGCTTATCCTGAAAATAAAATGAAACCTCTTCCCGTTGACTTTTGAAATTTACATTTTTTTTTTCAATAGGTAAGTTAATTTAAAATAAAACAAACAACATTAAGATTTAAGTATAAATTAACATGAAAGTATTTATAGAAAAGACACAAAGAACCTACGTTCTACTGGGATGGGAAATGGAGTGAAACCGAGATGTCATGTCAGGGCCAATAGCATTGCAGTTCATTCTTTGAATTGATTCAGTCTAGAATATCTAGATACATTGGAGAAGTACCAGCCTAGAAGTGGCAGCAATATTCAATGCATGGACGAATGGTAGACTTATGAATACATACATACACAGAAAAATAGGAAAATATTAATTCATGAAGGATAAAAAACGTTAAACTAAAAAAAAAGAAGGGCAGCCAAAGACATAAAGCGGGAACATGGATATTTTCTTTTAATCATTTCAACCCAAGCAAGAGAGTAACGCCGCTAAGACGCAAAGGGGTTACTGAGTGTTTAGAGAATATAAGAAGAAAACTAGTATTAAGAAGTCGGGACAATAAAACAAGTATTAAGAAGACAGAAGATAACGACTGACATTGCATTTAAATCCCACCCAAACAAGGCACTAAAGCCACTAAGACGCAAAGGAGGAGGTTACTGAGTGTTATAGAATATGAGAAAGACTACTATGAAGGAGAGACGACAATAAAAGAAAAAGATTTAAGAAGACAGAAGATAACTATTGGCATTGCATTTAAATTTTAAAAGATCAAATTTGACTGGCAAGCAAGAATCCGGAAGAGAGTTCCACAAGCGTGAAGTGTGAGTGAAGAAACTGTTAGCAGAAAAATTTCGGTTATATCTAGCCACTTCGACTGTAACATGAAGAGACTTGCACTTAGATTCATAAAGTCTAGACAACATAACAAAGAAATGCAGTTGAATAAGTGTCAGATTGAATATAAATTGTTTTTAAATTTTATAGCGAAAATAAAATGAGGCCTGTTTGCGAATATTTTGAATTTTCAAAACTTACAATATTCTTTTTCTTTTTTAAGTGGTGGGTTAATACGAAATGAGAAAACAATTCTAAGATTTTAGTACACGTTTTAGATTAAACAATATATATATATATATATATATATATATATATATATATATATATATATATATATATATATATATATATCATGAACATTATATTAACTAGGCTCTCATCGTTTTATGAAAAAAAGCTACTAAGAGTTTATACATAAATCTAACAACTCATAAACTGCATACCGATCTAATAGGAAATTGTTATGTCGACCTCTCATACGAAGATGAGACTGTATCAATAGAAAGTTTCTCTTTTCCTCATCAAATGTAAACAAATGACGTCACACATTATGAAATGGACAAACTTCGACAATTATTTAAAGACATTTTTATGTTTAACATTCTTTTTATAGATACAAGTATTTTAAGTAAATGCTCTGTTTATAATAAACAGTATTACATTTGATACGCCATGAGCCGTTATGAAAGTACGTGAGAGATTCATGGAAAATTGAAGTTTATAAGCAGTAAATTCGACCTTGCCAACCGAGCGACCCATTGTGGCCGAGCGCTAAGGCACGTCAGTATATATGACGGTTCCGTGAAGGATACAGGTTCGAATCCTGTCGAAAGACATATATTTTCTATGAAAAATTCTCGGACATTCAGGTCGGTAAATATTATTTAATACTGTTTATTATAAACAGAGCATTTACTTAAATACTTGTATGTATATAAAGAATGTATAAACACAAAAATGTCTTTAAATAATTGTGTGACTTTCATAATAATATAAGGAAAAAAGAAAACTTAGCCAATGAATTCTGTCCACTGAGGGACTGTATCAAGAAAAATTGTATCTTACGTTGAATAAAACGGACAAGTACTATTTTGGGTTTTCTTTTTACTGTCTTTAGTCCCTGATTTTCTTTTGTGTGGACTAAGATTAACAATCTGTCCATAGTCACTTTTGTAACGAAGTCAATTTGACGATGCATTTTATTTCTAATTCTGGCTAATTGTGACAATTTAATTTTGTCTCTAACTTTGGCTAATCGTAACGAATTCATGTTGCCTCTACTTTAGGCTAATCATGACGATAAGATTTTGGCGCTAGCTTTTGATGATAGAAACAACTTGCTTGTGCTTTTACTTTTGGTTAGTCGTAACGAACATTGCGCTTAAATATCAAATCAAATGTCTGTCTGTCTGTCTGTCTCTCTCTCTCTTTCTCGCTCTCTCTCTCTCTCTATATATATATATATATATATATATATATATATATATATATGTGTGTGTGTGTGTGTGTGTGTATAAATATAAAGAAAGAACAGTAAGATATATAATCCGGTGTTCTCATAGATATTTTTATTTTTACAAAATAGTGGTCAATGTAAATTTACAGAGCATTAATATTATAAATTAATTGATTTAAAATATGTTTTTACGCTACACAGTTTTAACCATATTTCAAAAATGGAAGCTAAAAGCTCCGAATTTAATTTTGTAATTAAATTAAATACATTAGTTCGATTTCATCCTCAAGTGAATTTTGGAGTAACTTTTAAAATTACTGGATTTTAAAGACTCTGCTAAAATCATAATTCACGTTTCCAAGGTTACAGATAAATCCACTTCCACTAGACAAGGGGTGTTTGCGTGTTCATTATGTCTGTATTTTGATGTATCAGTTATTAGTTACGTTTTGGTAAGCGGTAGGGATGTATTTTCCAATGAAATCTGACATCAGTTAAATGCATGTTGTTTGGATTTTTAAAAATTTTATTGTTAACGGCAAAAATTCTTACGGCAGTTTTTTTCCTATTTGTATATTTAAAGATTTTGGGGAGTGTTTAGGTTAGAATACGCTTTATTTAACTACGGTTTGAAACATTTTCACTTTTAATTTTTAATTTTTAATATACTATATTTCTTTTAAGAACAATTAAATGTATTAGAATCCCTTACAGTATGTAGAATTATTTTCACATCAAGTATAAGTATGTATATTATTAGGTTACATTTTTTTTTTATATTTAAATATTATTTAAGTAAAATTTATGACAATGACGGCAAAAATAGCTACTTAATTCGCTTGAGGATGAAATGGAACTAATGTCTTTAATTTAATTACAAAATTAAATTCGGAGCTTTTAGCTTCCATTTTTGAAACATGGTTAGAACTGTGTAGCGTAAAAACTATATTTTAAATCAATTTATTTATAATATATATATATATATATATATATATATATATATATATATATATATATATATATAATGTGAAGAAACGTGTCACTTAACTGAGTGCTGTCATTTGAGTTATACCGATTTCAAAGTTTCCTGTGTTTCTTGTAGTAATTCCTTCACTCTTAAGAGCTATTCGCTTATCAGTTGCTACTCTTTAACCTTCTTGTATCTAGTGGGGTGTAATTGATGTATTTGTGCAAGTGTTAGATTTTTTCATTAGTGGATGTTGTGTTATCTGTTTTTTATCTTTATGTTTTTTGTTGTTTCTTAAGTGGTGTAGCGTGTAGAGGAAAAATTAACAATAATTGCCTTTAAAAATCAAAGCAGACCATTAAACAAGAAAAACGAATGTAGACATTCAAATAAGTACTTACTTTATTACTTAAATGCCAATACAAAGAGAAACAAATAAACCGACACTAAATTCAAAACAAACACAATATACAGTGCTGTTCGATAAAAATGAATCATCTGATTTTTTTAACTAAAAATATTTTTTGTCTATTCTTTTTGGTTTTAAAATATTTTTTAATCTTACTAATATAAAGACCCCTTCTCGACCACCTAGGAAAAAGAGTTTATTCACCCTAAGGTATCCTATGGATAATTATAAATGTGGATATAAATGAGATTCAGGAAAAAAACTGTGCAAAAATAGTGACTCAGATATCGCATTCTAATGATTAAACTTAAGGAGCTTTTGAGAAAATATTGAAAACTATTTTCCAATACACGCAGAAAAATATTCCAGAGAATTCTAGAACAGATTAAATTAAATTCCAGAAAGCCTCATACAGTATAAGAACAGCTTGAAATAGCCACTCTGAACCACATAAGGCATCTATTATTGCGCTCTCAAAAGCAGGCAAATCTACGAGAGAAATTACAGAAATTGCTATAACCTCTCAATCAACTGTTTCTCGAGTGCTTAGGGCACATAATGATGCTCCTGCTCCAACGAAGGAAACAAGGGGACGAAAGAAAAAGATTGATGATAGAACTGACAGGGTAATCAAGAGAGAAATTGCGAAGAATAGGACTATAACTAGCCAAGAAATTGCAGCCAGTCTAAGCGAAGAACAAGGTGTTAGTCTTGCCTCTTCAGCAGTCCGTTGGTGGCTGTTAGAACAAGGCTATAAATCTTGTACACGAAGGTTTAAGCCGTTAATAATGGGCTCACTATAACAAAAATTTCACCGTAGAAAATTGGAAGATTGTTCTCTTCTTCGATGAAATGAAAGTTGAACTAAATTCAAAGGATAAACAATCTAAAATGCGAAGAAGAACCTTTGAATGCTCTTTGAATTTAGCAGTGAGAACTGTCAAGCATCCGTTCAGTATAATGTTCTGGGGATGCTTTTCTTTTCATGGAACTGGTTACTTGAAACCTATTGAAAAGACCCTCAATCAGTTCAAGAGAATTTTAGAGTCTTGTCTGCTCCCTTCTGCTAAAAGGGTGCAAATCGACACCACCAAGCTCATTTTCTATTAGGATAATGCTCCCTGTCACAAATCAAAATTGATGAAGGAATACTTTGAGGAGAAGCAGATATGTGTTATGACATGGCCCCCCCCAATCTCCTGACCTCAACCCCACAGAAAACTTATGGTGCATTATAAAGTACAGGCTCTCGAGAAAGCAGTTGAGCAACAAAGAGGATTTGATTGTGAATTTCATATCCGAATGGAATTCAATGCTTGGAGATGAGATTTGCCAGAACCTAATCAAGTCAATGCCAAAAAGGGTTGAAAAGGTTATTCAAAATAAAGGAGGACCCATAGATTATTAAATATTTCGAACTATATTATAGATTACCCATTATAATTAAATTATACCTCTATTATTCTTTATTTAAAGCTTTTCAGTTATGTCTCTATTGATTACTAGTTGCAGGAAATAAGTGAGTCACTTTTTTTTGCACAGAGTTTTTCCCTAAATCTCATTTATATCCAAAATTATATTTATCAATAGAATACCTTAGGGTGAGTAAGCTTTTTTACTAGGTGGTCGGGGAGGGGTCTTTATATTAGTAAAATTAAAAATTAGTTTCAGCCCAAAAACAATAGGCGAAAAAATGTTTAAGTAAAAAAAAATCAGGTGAGTCACTTTTATCGAACAGCACTGGATATGTTAATTACGCCTAAACAGAATACAGATTACAACGGAAGAAATAAGAAAACAAAATACATAACAAACACGCATGCACCAAGCTTACAAGGGAGTATACATACACACAAATATCAGTAAATAGCAACATATAGAATGCACACACACACACACACACACGCACACACACACACACACACACACACGACTAAACAAATCAAGCGGACACATACATTGACAGGGTAAATAGTGGTCAGCTCACTACAGCAAAAAGAGCCAAATTCTGCATAAGACAATGAAGCGAGTAAGCGGTCAGCATAACAATCACCAAGAAGCTCTACCCCACTTAAGAAAACAGCCAAATAATCTAAAGATAATAACAGATGATACAACACGCATTAAGTAGAAAAATAAATAAATCACACTCACACAAATATATCGAATTAAACCAAACTATATATAACTAAATAATAAATCTACTACTACTACTACTACTACTACTACTACTACTACTACTACTAATAATAATAATAATAATAATAAATATCCAGAAAATAATATAAATAAAATGTCGGTTCTCTATGTCGCACCAGAAATTTTTTCTAGCCCGACCTTAGATGGAATATTGCTGTCATATATGGTCTGGTGTCCCTACTGTTTGTCTTAGGGTCCTTGATAAAATCCAGAGACGGATATGCAATGTGGTTGGCCCTGATCTGGCATCTCGTTTACAGTCGCTCTATCACAGACGTGCCGTCGCCTCCCTCTGTCTTTCTACGAATACTTTCACGGTAATTACTCCGACGAGCTACTTTCGTTAGTTCCCAAACTGCATGAATTTAAGCGTGCTACGAGGTTGGCATCACGGTCCCACCCTTTCACTGTCGAAACGGTTAAATGTGGCCGTATCTTCTACTACAATAGCGTAATATTCCGCACTTCCCTTCTGTGGAACTCCCTTCCTCTTACTTGCTTCCCTGATAGCTATAATCTCCAACTATTCAAATGCAATGTCAATCGACATCTCTAGATGCCTTGATTTATTCCACGTCCTTCTCTTCATCCTTTCACGCCTCTTTACTCTTACTCCCATTTTTCTGTAACCGCTTGCGTGCTAGTGGCACTCCCGCCTTGCTTGGGATGAAAAGCTTAAAAAAAAGAAAATAAGAAAAGGTTGAGAAGTTGCAGCGGATAAGTCAGTAGCCTTGAAGTGTGAAGGCATTACTACACTGCGTTCACGAAACATCGAAGTCGGCATGACTGAAATAATACCACTCAGTTAAGTGACAAATTTCTTCGCATTAATACTATTAACGCTCTATTCTTACATTTTGATATCGAACACTTTAAGAAAAAAAAAACCTGCCTGCCTAAAATACCTTTCCACCAGTAAACTATGGAAAAAGAACCAGCAATTTTGGCACCTAAAAGCTTATAGGTGCGTGTGTGTGTGTGTATGATTCTGTGTGTGAGATAGATATGAACAGAACAATATATTAGGTTGGTGCAAAAATCATGACATAATATTGTCGTTTTTTGACATTAGAAAATACGTCAAAAAACGACATTATTAGTCATTATTTTTGCACCAACCTAATAGATAGATATGAACAGATTGAGATAGATAGATAGAAATGAACAAACTCAGATAGATAGATAGATAGATAGATAGATAGATAGATAGATAGATAGATAGATCGATAGATAATGAACAGCTTCTGTTAGTTAGATAGATAGATAGATAAATAGATAGATAGATAGATAATGAACAGCTTCTGTTAGATAGATAGATAGATAGATAGATAGATAGATAGATAGATAGATGCTAAACGACTGACATAGATAGATAGATAGATAGATAGATAGATAGATAGATAATGAACAGCTTCTGTTAGATAGATAGATAGATAGATAAATATATAGATAGATAGATAATGAACAGCTTCTGTTAGATAGATAGATAGATAGATAGATGCTAAACGACTGACATAGATAGATAGATAGATAGATAGATAATGAACAGCTTCTGTTAGATAGATAGATAAATAGATAGATAGATAGATAATGAACAGCTTCTGTTAGATAGATAGATAGATGCTAAACGACTGACATAGATAGATAGATAGATAGATAGATAGATAGATAGATAGATAATGAACAGCTTCTGTTAGATAGATAGATAAATAGATAGATAGATAGATAATGAACAACTTCTGTTAGATAGATAGATAGATAGATAGATAGATAGATAGATGCTAAACGACTGACATAGATAGATAGATAGATAGATAGATAGATAGATAAAAAAAAAACTGATGTGAATCAATAAATAGTGTCACTGCTTGGAATCGCATGGAATTGTCAAAGAAACCGATTCCTCAGTTTTGAAATTTTGTGATTTACTTGGAAACTTCTTTATGGTGTCGACCTTCCCCGACCCATCCAAGCTGGACAGTTAATATGTGTTTAATTTCTACGTTGGTGTTATTTTTTCTTGCCCTGTGTGATCGGCGTTATTGTGTCAATGTCTGATCACTTTGGATTACGTGGAGACTTTTGCTTTCCTCACAACTTCAATGCTTTTTCTTTGCCTTCTCACTAATTGCTTGCACACCCTTGCAATTTCATTTAAACATTCACTCACAACACTCAATCAAAAGCCGCTTCTGTTTATATAATATTTATGATTTCTTTCTTTCTTTCTTTTTTTCGATTAGACATGTTTATTTTCCTCTTCTTTCTTTTCATGCTGCCTTGAGTTACTCAACCTCCTTTTTTTTTTCTTTCTTTCTTTCTTTTAGACAGATTTCTTTTTCTGTTCTTTCTTTATCTCTGTTATGTGACCTCCAGTTACTCAACCTCCTTTTCTATTTTTTATATATTTTTTACTTACTTACTTACTTTCTTTCTTTCTTTCTTTCTTTCTTTCTTTCTTTCTTTCGTTTAAACATGTTTCTTTTCCTGTTCTTTCTTCCTTTTTGATATCTTGCCTTGAGTTACTCCTTTTCTTTCTTTCTTTCTTTCTTTCTTTCTTTCTTTCTTTCAACACCGGTTCTTGTACAATCATGGCAGTTAAACAACATCTGAGCTTGGTTCGTACCTAGATGGATGGCCGCTTGAGAATTCCAAGAGCTCTAAACTTGGATGTGCGGTTTGTGTAGTATTAGGTTGGTGCCAAAATAATGACGTAATAATGTCGTTTTTGACGTTCAAAAATACATTAAAAAACGAAATTATTACGTCATTCTTTTTGCACCAACCTAATAGAATCAGAAATCTTAGAGCTCAGTTCCAGTTCTACTTGCGTTCACTAGATTTACTTATGCGAAAATAATCTGGGGAAAGTTATAAATGCTCCTCTTCTCCTCCAAGCTATCGTTTAATTGGTGGAACTTGTTTCACTAATTTATTTTTATTATTATTATCTCAAAAAAGTCTTACAATCTAAAAATATTTTCCAGGTTTTAAATAACAAAAGTTGATAAGCCGTAAAAAAAAACCCCGACCCGTTCAATCAATCAATTTATCTTTTCTTTTCTTTCTTTTTTGTTATCGTTATTCATGGTTTTATTTGTTATTTCCTTTACTTCTTCCATTTTTTTTCTTTGTTCCTTTCTTGCTTTCTTATGATTTTCGTTTTTATTCTTCTTTCCTTCCTTTCTTTTCTTTCCTTCCTTTCTTTCCTTCCTTTCTTTATTTCTTCGTCTTTTTTTTTAATATTTTCTTTTCTTTTATTCCTTCATAATAATCACAGATTTTTCCTTATTTCTTTCTTCTATTTAGTTTTGTATTCTTTCTTTTCCTTCCTTCATATTCTCACTTTGATAATAACTTAACAATTTCTTTCTTTGATTTTTCTTTCGGCTTTTTCTTCCTTTAAATTTTTACACATTTTTCCTTTCAGAGACTTTTTTTATTCATTTAATCTTATCATTTCGTTGTATTTTGACTTTCACAGATCTTTCTTTTTTTCTGCCTTTCTTTCTTTCTTTCTTTCTTTCTTTTTCAATTTCTTTCTGCATTATTTTCTTTCTCTCCGTTCTTTCTTTCTTTTTTTCTTTCTTTCTATCTGCTACACTTTCTTTCTGTCTTTCTACCGTTTCAGCCTTTCTTTCTTCCTCACTTTGCTCTTTCTTTCTTTCTTTCTTTCTTTCTTTCTTTTATTTCTTTTATTTCTTTTTTAATATCCCACCATGTATCTTTTTCATGAAATTGTGATTTTTTTTGTCGTCAATCTCTTGTTATACTTTATCATCTAATTTTATGTTTTGGAATTATATATATATATATATATATATATATATATATATATATATATATATATATGGTTGGATAGATGTGAGTTTGTGACCCTGGGTTTCACGCGCATATAATATATAAATAATTATACACATATATATATGTATTTATTTATATTTCTATACACACACACACACACACACATACATACATATATATATATATGTTTTGGAATTATATATTAGATTAGTGCAAAAATAATGACGTAATAATGTCGTTTTTTGACGTTTTTTTAACGTCAAAAAACGACATTATTCCGTCATTATTTTTGCACCAACCTAATATATATATATATATGTATATATATATATGTGTGTGGGTGTGTGGGTGTGTCTGTGTCTGTGTCTATGTGTCTGTTTGTGAGTGAGTGTATTTGAGTGTGTGTATGGTCATGTTTATCAATGTATTTGTGTGCGTGACTTTGTTTCCGTGTGTGTATAGGGTTGGATATATAAAAAGAAATAAAGAGTACATTTATGAAGTATGAAATATATTCATATATAATGTTCATGAACATCTTAGTGACGGACTAGTCACTAAGACTTATATCTGCGCAAGCTTTAAATGTTTCTCATAGAAATTTTCTATTCTTTGCACAGTTCCAAAATGAATGCTTCAAATGAATATATTTGTAATAGAAACCAATTAGAAATTAATTCATACGTTGTTTTTAATCATTTCAAACTAAACAAGGTAACAAAGCCACTAAGACGCAAAGGTGTAACTATTGACCATGGCATTATAATTTTTGAAGATCAGAGTACACTAGAAAGCAAGAAGCTGGAATAGAGTTCCAAAACCGGGAAGTGCGAGAGAAGAAACTATTGGCATAGAAATTGCGTTTACATCTAACCGTTTCAACCTAGATGACAATCTATTACCGTGCTTAAATTTGTAAAGTCACAGTACCAAAGAGAAAAACTTATCAGAATGAGTAACGTGAACATATTTATAGAAAATGTATATAGGAAAAACATAAGCAACCTACGTTAGGGAAAGTGACTGAAGCTTAGATGCCACGTCAAAACCAAAATAATTGCTGATTCTTCTTTGCATTTTATCAAGAATCTCTGAATAGATAGCAGAAGAACTAGACCAGATGTGATCACAATATTCAAAGCATGGACGAATGGTAGACTTATAAATGTGTAAGGTGGATTCTGGTATGAAAAATTGCCTAACTCGACACAGTGGTCCAACTTTCTTAGTAACGGAAATAGCAGTTGATTCAATCTACACTTTACACTTCATGTCAGCGGACAACAAACCGTGTCATAATCCTGTAATAGCAACAAAAGAAAATAAAACAACAAGAACAAGAACAACAATTATTATTATTATTATTATTATTATTATTATTATTATTATTATTATGTGTATGAGGGTGTATATATTGTTTTGGGAAGTGTCTATTAAAATATTTCAATAAGAAAAATGACTTAAATTCTCAAAACATACGTTAGCTTTCAAATTGGAAAAATAGAATATTTACTTCCTACCAAGGAAACATTTTCTACCCAAATTCCTTGCCCAATATTAAGAGAAAGAAAAAGGCGACTTTATTGTAAATAATCTGTTAAGTATATTGAAATACGATATGCAAATATTTCAGACACCACCAGGCGAGTGAACTTTGGTGACCTAACTGATGCAGCGTATACTTGCAGTTAATCCAAAGTTCTTTGTCAGAGAGAGAGAGAGAGAGAGAGAGAGAGAGAGAGAGAGAGAGAGAGAGAGAGAGAGAGAGCAAAATAACAAAAACAAACTACAACACTGACCCATTTGTGTTACTATGGAGAATGAAAGGGTGAATATGTCGCCAAAAATAACAAAACTATTGATGTGCGACGACCAAATTCAATAATCCCGGAGTCTACGCCACTAATGACGC
The DNA here is from genome assembly GCA_963932145.1 of Acanthosepion lycidas. Classification (NCBI taxonomy): domain Eukaryota; kingdom Metazoa; phylum Mollusca; class Cephalopoda; order Sepiida; family Sepiidae; genus Acanthosepion; species Acanthosepion lycidas. Next base: position 29,703,030 of record OZ010604.1, on the reverse strand, counting down.
GGAATAATTTCTTCCATTGAGCTTTTCAAACTTTCAGGAAGAACGCCAAGAAAAACAAACAAAACCGCAAAATGCAGCAGACCATTGCTAAAAACGCCAGCAGGACAATTAGACCAAATTATTATTATTATTATTATTATTATTATTATTATTATTAGTAGTAGTAGTAGTAGTAGTAGTAGTATTTCATTTCCTCTGATTTCTGGTGTGTACATATTTCCTGCTATGTCCCAACCAGAGACCTAAGTTCAGAAATGGCGTCATGACTAAAGCCCTTCGTAAAATGTAGGTTGTACTCCTGAGAACATTTTTTTTGTATTTTGGTTTAGTTCTAAACTTGATTATGTGACATGATAGAAACTGTTTCTGAGCCTTTGGTCCTGAGCTGCAATAATTCGGCCTTCGCTCTCAGTTATTATTATTATTATTATTATTGTTGTTGTTGTTGTTTTATTTCTTTTGGTTTCTGGTGTATACTCATTTCTTTCCGGGTCCCTATAAGAGACCTAAGGTCACAGATGAAATATTTTACACAGACAAAGCCCTTCGAAATCCGTGGGCTATATTCGCGAGAACAACCTTTGGTATTTATTTAAGGCACGGGCTATCTTTTTTTCAGACAATACCGTGTTAGTATCAAGCTATGAACGATAGTTGACTTATATTTTCAATGAAAGTTCATGGAAGTAAGGAAATTAGTGAATTTCAACAAGAAAGAAAATTATCATGTTGATGCATAATCCTTGTACAGTGGCCTAAGAATAGTTTTTAGCCAGTAGAAATAAACTAGATTTCAAAATTTAATTACGTAATCCCTATTCAACATAAACAAAGAATATAGAGTAGGTCCTCCATTTGCTAGTTTCAGTGCTTGTATTCGATTTTTCATGGATTTGATCAAGTTATCAAAAATTGTCCGAGACATATTTTTCCAATCTTTTAGCAATGTTTCTTTAAGAGTTGCCACTGATGTGATTTTGGTTGCACGCTCTCGAAGTCTTTGGTCAAGGTGCTCCCAAACGTGCTCTATTGGATTCATGTCAGGATTTTGGGATATCTATGGCAGTGACTTGATTCCTTGCGATTCCTTCCAGACTTTTCTGCTTTGCTCGTATGACATGGCACTTAATCTTCTTGAAAAAGGTAGACATTATTGTCAATCAAATTGTCTTCAAATCGTGGGAGTATTCCTTTCTCTAATATTTGACAGTATTTTGAACCATTCAAACGCTCGCCAAGAAGAATCAGCTCAGATTTCCCTCCAAACCAGACACCGCCCCACACCATTACTCTAATCCCTCCATGTTTCATGCAAACATTTAGTCTTCCAAATCTCATTCTGATTTCTCCAAACATAAACATCTCGAATTAAATTATGGGCATAATTTACTTTCATCAAAATTACAAAAAGTGCCAAAATTCATAATCTTTGCTCTCGAATTTTCTCGCCCAGTCCATACGAAGGTTCCTGTTAACCTCTGAAATCAAGGGCTTCTTTCTTGCAACTCTTCTTTTATAGCTCTTTCAGAATCCTTCTCACCACATATAGCGACATTTCCACGCTGTTGGCGACATCTTTTACGCTCTGACGACTTCCCTCTTCAGCGCCATTTTCGTTTCGCTCAGACACGATGCTTGGTCTTCCTGAACGTTGTTCCACACGACAATGGCCTTCTGCATTAAATTTCTTGACAATATTATCAACTGTTTGAGGATTAACCTGAAAAAACCTAGCAATTTCTCTATTTGACTTGCCAACACTGATACCATCCTCTTCTTTGCTCTTGTTGAAATTCACTAATTTCCTTACTTCCATGAACTTTCATTGAAAATATAAGTCAACTATCGTTCATAGCTTGATACTAACACGGTATTGTCTGAAAAAAAGATACGTTATTAAACCAGCCAAAATTGCTGAAATTAAGAGTCGCTAAAACCTTTTCATAGCCCAAGTTCTATCCTAACAGTTTCTTCTCTCACACTTCTCTCTTCAGGCTACTTACTATCCAGTCAGCTTAAATCTTCAAAAATTTAAATAAAATTTCAATCGTTATTTTCCTATATTATTTACACTATTCACATTGTTCGGGCAATTGCCTAACCCCCATCTTTGTTGTCATATTCACGACATTTCGGCCTCTGTATACTGCGGCCTTTGTTTATATACTTTGTAATTTCGAACCTTTATTTAATCCAAGGGTGTGGGTAGATTTTTCTAGTTCTTCGTGCTATGCCTTTTCTGGATATGTCAGTATTTAAGTTAACGCAACTCTCTAAGTTCCCTTTAGCAACGCAACTCTCTAAGTTGTTGTTCACCTCTGCTTTGGCTAGGTATTGAACTTACAACTCTTTTGGGTCAAGTCTCTGGATTACTTCAGCCAATGCTTTTATCTCCTTAATAATAAGTTTTCTTTCTCCTATTCTCTAACATTCAGTAACCCCTTTGCGCCTTAGTGGCTTTATTGCTTGGATTGAAGTTAAATGAAAGGGTGCGATGGGTCAGTTGTCGCCATTTTATATTTTTAAATGCGCACATGCGTTGTTTGTTTTTCATTTTGGTGATTGCACAGTATAGTTGGGTCAGTTGGGCACCGTCTGTGATAAAAAAAAGTACTATGACTCAATTCACTCTGCCAGAAAATTGGAAACGGCATGTTGTACTGATTGGCATTCAGCCCGGAAACTCCAATACTAACATTTCAGAGTATTTGGGTGTCCAGACACCAACTCCCTTGATTATTATGTGTGGGCTGCAGTTGAGCGAGAGACCAACAAAACTCCTTGTAACACCAAAGATGAACTAAAGGCAAGGTTTATAGAATCATTCAGCAACTTAAACACGTAGACCGCCCAGAAGAGTTGCAGAAGATCACGAAGTCGTCTGGAGGCCGTTGTTGAAGCCGAATGCGATTTTATTGAATAAATTTACTGTTTAGTATTTCAAGATGTTTTTGTGTAATTTTACAGGATCTACTGTTAAAATGAGATGTCAGTGACATTTTCATTGAGACGACAATTTATCCATCGCATCCTGTACGTTCAAAAGGTTTGTATTTTATTTTGTATCAGTTTTTCTCTGATTTTTCAAATTTTAATGTCAAATTACGCTAATGTTTTTTTCTCGTTATATTATTATGTCTGTGTTTTATGCTTGCAGCTTGGAAATGCTCAGAGCTTGTCCGATGAAGCAGAAGACATAAACTCGGCCGATTATTTGCAATTTTTATTACAACAAAAATAATCGAATCAAAGCAAAATGGTGGTCGGATATAAATGTTTTCCTCGTGTCAATTTGTCGTCAAATTGATGCTAGAATAATGATTAAAAGAATAAATATTATTTTATTGATATATGATTGGAAATCTGATTCTAATTTCCGTCATGTTGAAAATCTAATCTTTCTAAATGCCCTGAAAGTTGCTGTCGAAAAGCGTTTCTACGTCTGACTAGTTAATCGACCAAAAACCATATTTGAGGAAATGACTTAACCTCGGCGCAGAGTATAAGTTCTAATACTTATGAATATGTAATTTAATCAACCGTTTACTCACGTTTAAATCGTATTCTTTTGAACTATTCTAAGGAGAATATTTTCAACACATTTATAAAAGCCATTTAATGTAACTGTCAATATTTGTATAACACTGAATTAGTAATTACTTCGTCTGTGATGTTTGTAACATCAAACAGTAGGTCTTTACGGGTATCAAATCTAATAATATTCTGTAAACGAAATCAAATTTCTAAGGAAACAACTCTTTCCTTCCACCAAACTCCCAGATATCTTATTCTGAGTTCGTTTACGCTAGGTGAAGTAGATTTACTTTATTCAACATCGAATATTGGTTATTATTTCTATTTTCATATATGGAGGAAAGTGATCACCAATAAATATTTTCATGGTAATTTTTCTGATTAGCTTTCCTCATTGATAGCTATAATGTATGAATTTAAGCGTACTACTCGATTGAAGGTAAAGTATATTCTAATAGATTCCTTTTTCGATTTCTCGCTTGTGGAATTCTATATCGGTTTCTTGCTTGCCAGTAAAATATGATCTTCAAAACAATTAGATTCGATGTCAATCATCCTCGGCTGTCTTCTTAATTCCTGTTCTTTTATTGTTCTATTTAATGGTGTTTTTTCTTTTTCACATATTATAGTTTTACGACCATATCACGTTGAAGTTAAGCAATATCGGGCCTGATCAGTAACTAGATGGGTCACCGAATGGGAATAATAGATGCTGTAAGCTTGGATGGGTAAGTGATGTAATAGATAATTGATCAAAATTGTTAATCGAATTGCAGAGTTCCAATTCAGTCATCCCACTCAGTAACCTCCTGAGTCTTAGTGGCTTTATAGCCTTGCTTGTGTTGGAATGATTAAAAAAAAGACGGTGAACTAAATTAAAAAAAAAAATATTAGACAGAGAAAGACATTGAAGACCTAGACGTATATAGACATCGGTGCATATGAAAGTCTATGATGGCCTTGTCAGTAGGTTTAGCAAAGAAATAAGTGCCATATGGTAGTCATTATTAAAGAAATACATACGTCAGTAAGACTTGAGCACCACCAGTTAAAAAAGACAATTATTTTAATATATTTTCTTGTTATACGTATGAATGTTGGTACCATTACTAAAGATCTAAATAATCTTTTTCTTCTCACCATTGCGCAGTTGGGAAGATATAGGGACGCTGAAAAGAAAATGATTTGAACCTGTTCTTTTTCTAGCTGAAAAAAAATTTTCATTGATTCTTACGACAAATGTTGACAATATCGGTAGCCATCTTATCTGAAAGCCTGGGAAAAAGAAATTCAATTAGTTTAATGTTTTCTTTTTAGATATTAAACATTTTACTGTTGCATTCGGTATAGCAGACACAGCAGACCATATGTGGCAGCAAATTCCAAATTATACACGAATGGTAGACATGTAATTAAGTAAGATATATTCTGTGATAAAAATTGTTTAGTACGACACGGGTTACTAACTTTCTTAGCTGCAAAAATTCTGGCCCGTTGATGTGCCAAACATTTCAAATGCTTAGATTACCTCTTCCTTTTTTAAAAATGTTTTATTGCGTATGAAAAGCTCAAAATGCTTAAATAAGTTATAATCAGGTGGAGAGATATTAGGTGAATATGGAGGATGAGGCAAATTTCATAATTCCGGATATGCAGCTTTTGGACCAGCATTTCTCGACCTTTTTACCCTTGCGTAACCCTTAAAATAAATTACATGTCTCAAGGAACCCCTGCGCAAAAACAAAATTATATACCATATATTTCTCATTTTACTTTCATCGTAGTTCACGTGATAAATATCCTAGTATATATGTTTTCAGAATTTTCAGGATGTTTACTATATATATATATTAGGTTGGTGCAAAAATAATGACGTTTTCTCACATATGTTACTATGTGAGAAAACGTCATTATTTTCGCACCAACCTAATATATATATATATATATATATATATATATATATATATATTACTTAAACGTTATTTTTAGAGGATACTCGTATTTGAATAGACGCCACATTTATTTATTAAACACTGCATTTATCAATGTTCGTCTACCGACCTGAATATTCGAGAAATGTCGTTAGACTAAAATTGCGCAGCATTTGAACCTGCGTTCCCCTAAGGCAGCGTTTCTCAACCTTTTTACCCTTGCGTAACCCTTAAAATAAATTACATGTCTCAAGGAACCTCTGCGCAAAAACAAAATTATATACCATATCTTTGTTATTTTATTTTCATCGTAGTTCACATGGTAAATATCATTGTATATATTAGTGAAGAACTGGTTTAAGGAAAAATTGTTACATTTTTCGGTAATGCTAAAAAAATTCATACTGTTCATTTCTAATACTTCATCGGAGTTTTCATTCACAAAGAAAAAAAAAATTCTAAACTCAAACGTAAAAAATAAACATAAGTAATCAATATAATATAATATGTAATAATATCAATATACCTATAATATAAATGTAAACAGAACGGAAACATGCTGCATCAGTTTTTTTTTATCCTTTGCTGGCAATGTTGAAAAGACATAAGTTAAATCAAGGCAAAATGTCCTGTGAACCAATAAAAGGGCTAAGAATGTCATAATAGCTTAGATAGGATGTTACAATATTACAATAATGAAGAATACATTGTGTGTTTAATAATATTACGTTTATGAAATTAAATAAAAAGTCTAAACTTCATTTGCTTATCTCACCTGTTCTTGCGGAACCCCTGTGGCCCTTTTGCGGAAACTTAGGATTCCGGAGAATCCCGCTTGAGAAAAGCTTTTTGAACAGTTGATTGAGAAGCGTATGGCTGTGAGTTGCTGTGCAACAAAATTGCGTCATCCTTATTCACAAGTCTAGGATGTTTAATTCCTATTTTTTTCATGCATACACTCAATTCATCCACAATACAAGATTCCTGTTATTGTTTTCCTTTGACGCAAGAAAGAATAATGAACAACCCCTTTGAAAGACCACCACACAGTAATCATTAACCTTTTAGGGTGCAGTGGAAGTTTTGGGTACTGTTTTGGTGATTCACTTATATCTAACCATTGGTCTATTCTTTTACTGTTGTCAAAGTTTATCCGCTCCTCATTGAAATAAAAGAATTCGATGCAAACTTGGTTCTTATTTCCATCTGGTAATCATTTTCATTGACCTTATGAGTAAGCACTTGGGAATACCAGCTACTGTAAGGTTGAATGTGCAGATGGAGTAATCGATAGTGGCTTGGAATTGTTAATTAGAGAGCCGTATTTGAATCTTTGCTGTGTTCGTTATATTCATTTAGGCTCAAATACCTTTAGGAAAGGTATGAATCCACCCGGCATTGGGTTAATTAGTAAGCCTTGTATCACTAAAATATTAGGATATCAAACCGACATAGTTTGTAAATGATTTCCCAAAGGGGACAGTATCTTTTTATATTTGGGTGTTTCGACCATTTTCAGGTCATTATAACAATGAAAGTATATATGACACCTCTAATATATTCCGTTGACAAAAATCTGAAGTAATTATTGTTTTGACTATTGTTACCAAGTTTTAAACCAGTGCATGAAATATCCTTGAAACTATGAAATCCAGGAGTTCATAGGAAACCTTATTTAGCAAAAATTCCACCCCACCACAAATGTCATTATAAGATGCTCTGATTTTTAGAACTCTTAAAAAATATAGATATTTGAAAGAAAAATTATCTGCAAAGAGTCAGGAAAAAGTTTAAAATTTTTATATACTAAAGAGTTTTTGTTTCACCCCAAGCAAGGCGAGAAGCCACTAGGACGCAATGGGTTGCAGAAGATTTGGAGCAAGATCACAGAGGTGTGATAGAGGAAAGGATGAGGAGAATGATAGTGGGTAGGTCAAGGCAACTGGAGATGTCGATTGGCATTACATTTGAATAGTTGAAGATTATAGCTCTCAGGGAAACTGGAATAGGGAAGGGAGTTCCACAGGCGAGAGGTGTGAGAGATGAAGCTATTGGAGTAGAAGAGACGGCTACATTTAGGAGTTTCGACAGTGAAAGGGTGTGAGCGGGATGCCAGCCTCGTAGGGCGCTTGAACTCATGAAGTCTTGGAACCAGCGAATGCAACTCCTCGGAGCAATTGCCATGAAAGTATTTGTAAAACAGACAGAGAGAGGCGACGGCGCGTCTTCGTTAAACGACTGAATCAACAACGAACTGAAAGCAGGTGTTATTTCAGGTGTAAACAAACTAATATTGATACAAAGTGAATAGAAATGTGCTCACATTTTAATTTTGTTTTAAATTGGCTAAACATTCTTTATCTTTAAGACATTAAATGCATATAAGCCGGGGTTTGTTTCGAAAAATCATTCTCTGGAAAATATGTCAAAGCTTAATTTACCGAAATTTGTTAAGTTATATTATGCTAATCCTGATAGTGCAAAAGCAAAGAATAAAAGCAAGTAATGAATCAAGGAACAATTTGAAATGGGATCCTTTTGCTCTATCAATAAATTATTCGTCTGATAGAAAAGTGTAGAAACCACAAAGACACTGCATGATATTCCTTTAAGTGGAAGATATTCCTTAGAAGCTGAGCACCCACCTAAATTATAAATAGTCTGTCAATAATTTGATCAAACGTGCAACTTTGGTTATACAACACAATTGAGGAACAACTGAAAATTTGTTGTAATTTCATAAATCCTATTTCATACACATTTATTTCAAAATATACGTTGTTATTTTCACAATTGCTTACTTTGCATTATAATAGTTTTAAAACCTGTGTTCATTTATTTTCACCCTGTATTTTTGAAAGACCTTTTAAACTAATAACTGTAATGTACTATTTTAAACTTTTCTCTCTTCCAGATCATCAGTGAATATGGAATAGCATTCGAAACCTGATTCTCACACTATCCGTGCTATCCATTTCCAGATATTTTTGTGTCAAACTGAAAATATACACACACACACATATATATATATAGCTCTATCAATAATTTCATAAACCCTATTTCATACCCCAATTGTTTCAAAATATACGCTGTTGTTTTCACAATTGATTACTTTTAAAACTTGCGTTCATTTATATTCACCATATATATATATATATATATATATATATATATATATATATATATATATTGTGTGTGTGTGTGCGTGATTAGGTAGCAATCCTTCATTTATACATGTTTCATTAAAGACTACAGACAAGGTACCAGGATTAAGCTTCTTGTTTAATTTTTCTTGTGTTCGAACAAGTGTTTTTTTTTTGGGATATAGTATGTGTGGGAACTGTCCAAATATTCTGTAATTCCGATAGCTTTCGACTATACTTTTAGCTATTATCAACGATGATTTTATTTTTCAATTTAATTGTGTGTATGTTTTTAGTTTTATGGAGATCTTTTATTTTCCGAACACCCCTCATTGTGGCCGTGTTCGTAGTTAATATTATTAAATGCTGGCTTTTTCTTTTTTTTTTATTGAGGCTTTCATTATTTTTATTCTACTTTTAGAGGTGGATGAGGTTAATATGTTTGTATTTTCTACTCGGATGTTTCGAATGGAGTCTGGTAAGTTTGTGCGTGTGTTTAAATAGGTTCTAATAGAGCTGTGTCAGATAACGTAACGTAAGGAGTCTGGATAAGCAGGTAATCTTATGTCCGATGTAATTATTTCTAAGGAGAATTTGAACTCATAGATAATGCCGAAAGCGTTCAGAATCATAGAATATTTGAACAGTTTCTACACACTCTCTGTCCTAAAAAAGAAAACACTTGTTCGACTATAAGAAAAATTAAATAAAAACGCTTAATCGTAGAAGCTTGTGTTTAGACTTTAATGATATATATATATATATATATATATATATATATATATATATATATATATATATATATATAAAGGCAGGATGTGTGTGTGTGTGTGTGTGTAACGAATGCACGGCCGCAATTTTCGATGGATTTGCACCAAAATTTACATGCACATGCTCCAAGTTAGCGAGAAGGACAAGACTGACTTTGCATTTCCCAACTCCGATCGATAGTGGAAATAATCGATTTTTTCATGCTTCTACGGCAGTTTTCATGTAGTTTGCGGCCATTTTCTACTAACCAGAGTGAGACCCAACAGCTGACTGACACGAATGTTAACTAGCAAAAAAAAAAAAAAAAAAAATCGATAGATGCATTCATCACAAGTGGGAAAAATTTAAATCTGCATGGCACTTTACTCCAATTGGCTCATTCGCTTGTTTAAATTCAACATTGATTCTGATTCCACAGAACTGGGTTTGGGTGGGAAAAAGTATTTGTTGTTAACATTCATTTTTCATTCGGTTTTTCCAGTTACGAGTCCATTTTTAAAGCTGATCGTTTTGTGTTCATTTTGTTTAGTTCTTTTTTCGCAACAGATTTAATGTTTAGTATAGAGCTTAGAAAAAATTCGCAGTTTGAGATAGGCAAGAAGTAAGACATGTAGCAACATCAGCACAGCAAAGGGCACTCCTTTAAAGGCAAGGAAGGGCAAAAATATTCTAAGCCAAGTGATAGCGATTGCTGTATGAGTCGTAGGATTTTTGAATCAAGCACGAGCAACGCCGGGCCTTGCTGCTAGTATATATATATATATATATATATATATATATATATATATATATATATATATATATATATATATAAAGAGAGAGAGATGAAAGAAGAGAATTTCAAAACAGAAGCCGTCAACCATATTCATTAATGAATCAAGCACTGTTGGATACTGGCGTTTGTTTATAACCGTAAGCAATACGTTAAAAATTTCCTTTCTCTGTGCCGTGCGCCGATAGCGTAGGATTAGGATCGCCGACTGATGCCAAATCTGTAGGTTTGAAGCAACCGGATGTTTAGCTACACTGATGAGCTGTGATACAGCGAAATAGTCATGTATATGGATGAGCATATTAACATATATATATATATATATATATATATATATATATATATATATATATATAAAGAAATATAGCCGTAAGATGTGCTATATTTAGGGAATAAAGTGCTCAATATCAGAGATAGAGCGTGTGTAAATATAAAAGTGAACATAGAAGTCAACACTTAGAGGCGACAGTCTGTTTCATGCTATATGCAATCGTCATATATATATATATATATATATATATATATATATATATATATATATATATATATACCTAATCTATGTCTGAAAGTAACGAATGACTGCGACGTAGCACAAAAATGGGAAAGTGTTTTATGGGCGTCCTTTTCTTATCATGAAATCTGTGATGATTGGATGACTAAGAACCAGTGACTTATAAAAAGGACGCTTCATAAAAAAAAAAAAATAAAAAATATATATACACAAACAGAAATTTTCATTTTTTTTTTTTTACTGAGCAAATTTTTTCTATTTTTGTCCTTCGGATGAAATGTTTCTTTTTTATTTTATTCATTTATTTATTTTTTTTTTCTGTATGTCTGTGTGTCATTTTGTCTAATATTATTAGGTGAAATTGTGGGGAGAAAAAAACAAAAAAAACAAAACATTGTCATGGTCGGAATGATAAAGATTTGGGCGGACATTTTTTTCCTACGCCGACGATTTGAACACAGATATAGCACACACACAGATACACAAATATTGAAATACTTGGTTCAAAATTTGCTGATTATTATAAAAGAATGCTCAGTATCGCAGCTAGAGTGTTTGTACATTTAGTCTGTGTGCATATAACAATCCACAAGCTATTCTGACAGGATGTCATGTAGGACATTAATCAATGAAATCGTCCGTTTATGCAAGTGGAGTGAAGCGCAGTGTAGGAAAGTTAACATTACATCCATTGCTAAGTCTGCCTTTGGGTAGCAAAGGTTCTATTTCATTACTTATCTATAGGTTTGTCTTCCTTGATAGATAGATAGATAGATAGATAGATAGATAGATAGATAGATAGATAGATAGATAAGGAAGAGACTGGCATATATAGGTAGATGTCATATGTCAGCGGAGTGGAGGAGAGTTAGCATTAGGTCCATTGCTAAGTGTGCCTTTGTGTAGTAAACTTTATATTTCATTACTTATCTACGAGTGTGTCTTCTTTATTTCCCTCTCGAAAATACCAGATACAATAGTTGGTGATACGGGTTCAAATACGATAGATAGATAGATAGATAGATAGATAGATAGATAGATAGATAGATAGATAGATAGATAAAAACGAAGGTAGATAGTGTCAGATAAATGTATGGAAGCGTCCGTTTATGTAAATAAGTGGAATTGAGAAGAGTCAGCATTAAGGTTTTAGCCGCATGCTAAGCTCTTAGTACTTGTCAAACTCTCTGCCTGAAGGCAGACAGGAACCCAGACGAGGCTATGCCGAAGGGTAGTCTCTCGTCTGTTGTAGACAATCCCGACCTCGTTCATACGGGGTCTACGGGAATTTTTTACCCGAGACTACAGGTTCAGAACTTCTCACGTTAAAAAGCTGGCCTTGTGCCACATCCCACCTTATGGGGAGATCTTGGGTGAATACTGAGTCAGCATTAAGGTCTTAGCCGCGCTTTAAGCTCTTAGTGCTTGTCGAACTCACTGCCTTCGGGAAGAGAGAAACTCAGACGAAGCTATACCGTAGGGCACAGTCTTCGGGGAAATTTTGCCTGCACCTACCGTCTCGGAAAAAAGAAAAAACACGTTAAACCTGTCTGCAACATCCCCCTCTGTGGAGAGCCCGGGTAAATACCGAGTTAGCATTAGGTCAATGGCTAAGTGTACCTTTTTGTAGTAAACTTTCTATTAGGTTAAAAATACGTCAAAAAACGACATTATTGCGTCATTATTTTTGCACCAACCTAATATTTTATTACGTACGAATTTATCTTCCTTATGTATTTCTCTCTGTTTTCTCGAAAACACGAGAATACAACACAGGATCACGCCCAAGTGATCATCAGACTGTGCCCCTTCTTAAACAGCCTATATATATATATATATATATATATATATATATATATATATATATATATATATAACAGTTTTTGTATCTAGATCACTAGGGCTTTTCAGTGATGTATCGGGTGGATGATACCTACTCTTCCTAGTTTATTATTAGGTTGGTGCAAAATAATGACGTAATAATGTCGTTTTTTGACGTTAAAAATACATCAAAAAACGATATTATTACGTCATTATTTTTGCACCAACCTAATATTTATTATTTTAATCCATTGTAAGTATTTATTTTTTTTGGTAAGGAATTGATTGTAGGTAGCGAGGTAGGAATTCTTTTTCATGTTTGAATTTTTAAATATAGCTCTGAACATTTTTACATTTTAATCTGTTTCTCTCGCTCTCTCTCTCTCTCTCATACACACGACCGTACTTTGACCCCTTTAACTTTTTGCCCTTCCCCCTAAATTTGGTATCGGTTGGTCAATGTATGTCTATTTTAGAGAATGTGATGGAAAGACTAACAGAAGTCACAGTAATTTATATATAGATAATCATTTATACTATTTGTTTAGGCTTAAGGGTTATACATTGATTACATAAAAAAGTATTACTTTCTTAGCTTATTTTATTACAAAGAGTTTATATATAGGGTGTTCCATAAAGATGGACACATATTAAATGAAAGTATCTTGAATTACAAAAAATTCATAGAGTACCAAATATATTTACTATATAAATGATAGACAAGAGTTCAAAATATTATCTTGGATTTGAATATTACATCCCTGAAATGGACACCACCACGAAGAGACTATGTATGAGTTCGATCCGTCATTTCAAACACAATGGCTGCCAGTTATGTAATACATATATTTGGTACAACATGTAATTTTTATAATCCAATATAGTTGCATTTAAAATATGTTCAATCATTCAGACAATCTCTATTACTATGAATTTTTATATTTGTATATTACAATTATTACGACTATTCAATATATTTGCTAATTTATTTAGACATTGATAGAGAATAACTTTGTTTTCTTTATGCAGGTATTAGCATAATGTTGGGCCGCATCTAAGCTACCCTTAGAAAATCACCTTTTGGGCTCTTGGTTGTGGTGTAAGGATTAGCAAGCTTGTCCCGCCAGATCATTCACAATTGAATAGTGAGTTCGGTCCTCACTGGGTGCTCCTGACTTTCGGCCTTGCGCCACATCAAAGCTACGCTTAGAAAATCTTTCAGTCACCTCGACGTGGCATATTAGTTAGCAAGCTGATCTCGCTAAATCAATAGTGAGTTCGATCCTCACTGGGTGCCCCTGACTTTCGGCCTTGCGCCAGATCTAAGCTACGCTTAGAAAATCTTTCAGTCACCTCGACGTGGCATAATAGTTAGCAAGCTGGTCTCGCTAGATCAATTACTACAGAAAGGTAAGTTTGATCCTCATTGGGAGCCCCATGCATTCGGCCTTGAGCATATTACGCTTAAAAAATCAGGATATCGAAGAGTACAAGGAGTACGCGGTGACTAATGGATAACGGCACGGAATTATTCGTCTGAGAGATCGATATCCTGTAGGGTTCCTTATATTCACATATATTGGGAAAGATACATCTGTTATTCCCCTACCTATCGATTAAATAAGACATACTTGTCCCTAAAGGCTTGGTTGGCAATCAGTCTACTGCTGAAAGAAATTGGAATCGCCCAAGCGTGTATCACGAATGACACTTGACTGAATGATTAGAGAACACATACTACACTTTCATCCAAATCTGATAACCAGAGTGTGATAAAAAAAAAACATAACTCGAGTAGCAATGGCTGCTCGATCAATGAATACGAAATGTATCTACATAAGATAAGTATTAGAGATGGATTGGATAGCAGGAAAATCTTCTCCCTAGTCAGTCATGAATCGAAAGCGTGTATCATGTTTGGCACTTGACAGACTGATCAGAGAGCAGATACTACACTTTGATCCAAGTCTGTTGATCACAGAGTGATAAAAAACATAACTAGTGCAGCAATGGCTGCTCGGTCAATGAATACGAAATGTATCTACATAAGATAAGTATTAGTGATGGATTGGATAGCAGGAAAGTCTTAGTCAGTCATGAATCAAAAGAGACATGGTCGCCCAAGCGTGTATCCCGTATTGCACTTAACTGATTGATTAGAGATAAGGAGAACAGGTACTACACTTTGATCCCGTCCCAATGACCACGGAGTGAATGAAAAGAGTAGCTGTTTGTCAGAATTGAGCGCTCTGGCTGCTGGTTTAGCGTTTACGTCCATCACGTATATAATACGGTAAAAGATTCCCTGTCTCTGCCGTGCGCTTATAGCTTAGGGGTGGCGTCTCTGACTGATGCCAAATCGGTCGAGTTTCGAATCTCGGCTTGAAGCAATCGGATGTCTAGGCACACGGATGAGCTGTGATACAGTGAAACAATCTGTATGTGGATGATGTCTTCCTCTCTCTCTCTCTTTTTATATATATATATTCGGCAATTATTTTTTATTAATTGGTTTCTTGTTATTAATTAGCACATAAGTATAGAATAGTATTAATTGGTATAGTTGACGACGATCCGCTTGCTCTGATGTTCAGTGTAAACGAATTCTTGGATGCCGGGGAAAAGATATCACATCTCACGGAGGATCTGTGGATTGTCTTTGGGTGTAATACGCACGCGTTAGTTCCCATCATGGTGCCATCTTATGGTCATTATATATATATATATATATTATACTGCTCATTTTGTTTTAGGTAAAGCGGATGTCTGTGTGGAGCCGAAATTTACAGACTGCATAGAAATTAATTCTGTATTTCAAATTTGAATTTCTGGGCCTTAGCGACCTTCATAAGATGCCTTACTTCTCCTTAGATATAGTTTAAATGCCTTTATTGGTAAATGAAGAAATGGTCATATACGATCTAAAGATCGATTAAGGCATTAAATTCTCACCATGAAATTTTGAATTCTGTATCTAAGACTATAAGGAGTTCTAATTCCGATAATGAGCACTCATACCCGATAAATATGGACTTTTTCTTACAGTTCATCAGTGAAGGTGGATGAAAAGAATTTATAGTGGGAAAACCATTGAACTACACAATTGTGGGACTTAATTGAAACAAAACGAATAATTCCATTATTATTTACTATTTTTTTCGCATTTTTCTAATAAAACATGTGCCTGTGCACATGTTAATACTTCGTATGTCCATTCCACGAAGTCGTTCCTTGCAGACTGTCCATAGATTCCCCTTTGATTTAAAACAGGAGAGTTTGCGGGCCAGTCTATAGTACTTTAATTTATTGATTGGTAAGGCTGGCTAGTGTGTTCGTCCACCGTTACAATTTTCAAACGCTTCCTTGAGGTAACGCCAATAACAGACAATGGCCGTAGGACAACTAATCAACAGTCGAGACAATATTGTCTGGGTGTGATGAAAATATGTAATGACGGATGACGCAATATTTTTCAAGGTCAAAGAAATTTCATCATACACTCCGTAAACAGACCCATATTGCTGCACACCATTGCAAATGACCAAAATGATTACACGCTGACACACCAGTGGGTCTAAAACTGACCGTATGTTGAAAGAAAGGAAACTACAGCAGTTAATTGCCATAAGGATGTAGATTAATCTGACTCTCTCAGCCTGGGGAACGTGCAATCGTTACACAACAGGACTTTCTAGGCTATAATAGGACTTCAACTAGTCAAGAACATGCCCTGATGCAATCTACGGCATAAACAGATAGATATAAATATTTGGTTGGTGCAAAAATAATGTCATTTTCTCACATAGTAACATATGTGCGAAAACGACATTATTTTTGCACCAACCTAATATATATTTAATTTGTGTAGTCTTTTAGAATTTATGAACGTTATATTTTTTCTAAATACTTAAAAAAATAATAAAAAATAATAATAATAATAATAATAATAATAATAATAATAATATATATATATATATATATATATATATATATATATATATATATATATATATATATATATATATTAGTAGCATGGCACGGCGTTGCCCGTGCTTGATTCAAAAATCGTACAGCAATCGCTATCACTTGACTTAAAATATTTTTGCCCTTCCTTGCCTTTAAACGAGTGCCCTTTGCGGTGCTGATGTTGCTACATGCCTTACTTCTTGCCTATCTCACACTGTGAATTTTTCTAAGCTCTATACTAAACATTAAATCTGCTACGAAAAAAGAACAACAAAAAAAAAATAACACAAAACGATCAGCTATAAAAAAGGACTCGTAACTGGAAAAACCGAATGAAAAAAGAATGTTAACAACAAATACTTTTTCACACCCAACCCAATTCTGCGGAATCAGAATCAACGTTGAGTTTAAGCAAGCGAATGAGCCAATTGGAGTAAAGTACCATACAGATTTAAATTTTTCCCACTTGTGACGAATGCAGCTATCGATGTTTTTTGCATGCTAGCATGCTAGTTAACATTCGTGTCAGTCAGCTGTTGGCTCTCACGCTGGCCAATAGAATCTTCCTGCCTATTCGTGGCAGCCAGCTATTGGCTCTTACTCTGGCCAGTACAAAATGGCCGCAAACTACATGAAAATTGCCGTAGAAGCATGAAAAATCGATTATTTCAACTATCGATAGGAGTTGGGAAATGCAAAGTCGGTCTTGGCCTTTGACTAACTTGGAGCATGTCCATATAAATTTTGGTGCAAATCCGTCGAAAATTGCGGCCGTGCATTCGTTACACACACACACACACACACACACACACACGCACATGCCTTTTATAGATAGAGACTTGTATTTACCTCTGTTCATATCTATCTATATATCTATCTGTCTCATTCTATTCATATCATATTCATCTCCCTCCTTTTATACACTCACACACACACACATATATATATATATAGATTATATATATATATATATATATATATATATATATATATATATATATATATATATATATATGTACATATCTATCTATCTATGACTTTATATTTACATATTTATTTGATTCTTCTTACTCTGTTCCATTCCTCATATCCCTTACATCTCAACCTTTTTAGAAAACCGTCTTTTCAAGTCACTGAATTCTTTCAAATGCTGTAGAAACCTCTTTCTGAAATTCTCTACCTATCTTCATTTTGTCCATCTCTCCTCCAGAATGAAGAATGCTTTGGGTTCAGAATGATATGCTGATCGTTTTATCCCAGGATGCATTTCAATCATGCAATGTCGAGCGCATGCGTATTCGATCACATTGATATATTTCAATGGCCAGAAACGACTACAAGAAACCAGGTAATTCTAAGGTAATTCTAAAAGTAATATTTTAGAAAATGTGATTTGGAAACAATAGATGTTTGGAAATAACAAAAGTTTTTCCAGAAATTTATATTTGCAAATGATCGCATATTTTTACTTTTATGGGGTTTAAGTTTAACATTACTATACCTTTTATTTTTATATATCATAAAATACTGACAACCTAACGATTTAGCCATATATATATATATATTGTCTATACTTTATTTATAGAGTTACAAGTATTATTTAAGTAAATGCTCTCTTTATAATAAACAGTAACAACATTTATAGGCCAGAATATCCTAGAAATTTTATAGAAAATTTGTGTCCTCCGAAAGTAATCGAACCTGTTTCCTATGCGGAATCGTTATATAGCCATTAGCTACAGAATTTCGATTCCTGTCCGGGGACACATATTTTCTTTGAAATTTTTGGCATTCCGACCGGCAAATGTTGTTAATACTGCTTATTATAAAGAGAGCATTTACTTAAATGATATTTATATCTATAAAAATAACGTATAAACAATAAATATATTAAAATATTTGTTGGACTTGTTTATTTCTATATTTATATATATATATATATATATATATATATATATATAGAGAGAGAGAGAGAGAGAGAGAGAGAGAGAGAGAGAGGGGAGAGAGAGGGAGGGAGAGAGGGGGGGAGAGAGAGAGGGAGAGAGAGAGCAGGTTATAATTTATATCATGATGAAATTTATAAAGAAAATTAATTAGCAATGTTAATGTCATTAATGGTGAAATCACTTCGCTAACAAAACTTAATGAGACATCAACTTACTATCAATTCTTTGAATAATACAAGCCGTATATTTGAGTTGTTATCAGATGAAACTGAAGGGTCAAGTACTTTGGACATTTTCAAATTGTTATCTTCGAGGGGCAATTTATCCATACACAGCGAAACGCTAAGACAAAATATGTGTAGTGTAGGTTGAATGATGTTCTTTTAAATTGTGCTATTTATTGACAGTTAAATATATGTTTTGGGGCGTGCGATGCCTCGATGCTAGAGTTCCTATTCAAATCAATCAAGTGAGAATTTTGTTTGAATTTTGAAAAGTTATAAATCCACGAAATTTTCTTGTTAAATGCATTTATCTGTTAAAGTGAAATGAACTTAATTACAATCTAATTAGTAGAATAAAATGTCTTAGTAGTTTTCAACAGAATTTAAGATTCTGTTTATTACGTAAATACATTAGAGTGTGCAGCTTCTATCATAAAGAAGCAATTTATACAAGAATATAAATTCGCCAGATCTCGGTCCTTACGACATTTTCCACTTTCCCAAAATCAAATCACACAAGATATCAAGACGCCTAGGCAATCTAAGAGAATGCCACAATGCATATATATATATATATATATATATATATATATATATATATATATATATATATTCAAACATATATTGTTAAATATAAGAGACAACGGATGTCTATTATGTGTTATCATGATCCATTCCAAGCGTCGTATTAGTAATTGAACAAAAAAATAAACACATGAAATTCGGACAATCTATCCACTTTATTCGATAATTGGAAGAAATAGAATAAAAATTAAACACACAGAGCTTATCGTTACTTTTAATAAAAAAACATTTATATTTGAAATTACACGCCCAAAACACACACACACATACACACACATATATATATGTAGGAGCAGCAAATTATTATTCAAATATATATTATTAAATAAAGCAGACAACGAATGACTATTATGATTTAATATAATCCATTCCAAGCGTCATACAATGGCCTCAGGTTTAAGAGAAAATAAAGACAAAAACTGTCCAATCTTTGGATATTTCTATATTATATTGGTCGTCGAACTAAGTTTCGGCTCACATGAGCCATCATCCGAGTGGTTATATGGACATTACAACTGAGATGTTCACCGTCAAAGTTGACATACTGTTGTTTGGATAGAAGTTTGCTGTGCGAGGATAATGGTGGCAGAATAACAAACGCTGGTCGTCAATTCCTAATGCGGTTTTATGATGGCGTACATGACCGCCTCAGATAAAGAAATGGTTAT
>OZ010604.1:29613158-29678158 GCA_963932145.1 Acanthosepion lycidas | reverse complement strand
TCAAATGTAGATCAGATCTGGATAGGATGATAAAATGAATAAAGACCAAAAGTAGGAGACGAATCTAAATCTAACATGTTTCATCTTTATTAAAACACCGTCAAAGATCGAGAGAGTGATAATATATATTTCTATATATATAAATATATATGTGTGTGTGTGTGAAATAGGTTAGAATTGACTGTTCTAGATGGATATGAATAAAATGAGAAATTTTAACATGCTTATAAATAGACATGAAGGAATGTTATATATATATATATATATATATATATAATGTCATCCGCAGACAGACTGTTTCACAGATCATCAGTGCGGGTTGACATCCGGTTGCCTCTAGCTAGGATCGAAACCCGACTGAATTGGTATCAGGCGGATATTCTACCACTAAGCTGTCGGCGCACGGCTGGGATGAAGGTGGATTTTTAGCGTATTTATTTTTGGAAACACGTCCAGTGACCGAGAGTGACTCAATTCGCCTTGCGAAGAGTCTCGCTATATAGCTATAATAGTCACTGTTTACAAACCCATACCTCAGCCCGAGAGTGCTCAACTGGAATTAAATTTAATTCAGGAGCTAATATATATATATATATATATATATATATATATATATATATATATATATATATGACGTCACACATTATGAAATGGACAAAGTCCGACAATTATTTTAAGACATGTTTATGTTTATACATTCTTTTTTTTTAAACAACATTTACCGGTCTGAATGTCCGAACGCTCCTCTGTGGCCAAATCGGTTAAAGGCACGTCAAGCTAAATGACGGTTCCATATAGGATACAGATTCGAATCCTGTCGGAGGACGAATATTTTCTGTGTAAATTTCTCGGACATTCAGGCCGGTAAATGTTGTTTAATACTGTTTATTATAAACAGAGCATTTACTTAAATATTTATCTATAAAAAGATAGTATAAACATAAAAATGTCTTAATATATATATATATATATATATATATATATATATATATATATATATATATATATATATATATCGATTGATATATAGATTATGACAAAGTTATAGGTAGATAGAAACAGAATGAGGTAGATAGATAAATATGAACAAAATGAGATAGATCGATAGATAGATAGTAAAGCAGGTATGTATGTAGGGAGGTAGTGATGTAAAATCAGGGTCAGTAACCCTTGTATATTCATCTTTACATACCAGTCTCGTAAAACCGGAACAGTAACAATAATTCTCGCCCCCACGTTCCTTTCACTGCCAACCAGTGTCGTGCATCGCGCGACTTCCTAGATATGAACATAAAACCATTAAAAACTTAATGAGCTTGTTAACAAGAAACTCTACTTTCTGTTGTCTACGTCGGACAACTTTATTTCTTCGTCATAGAAGTTATGATTTGCTCAATCAGAACCCCACCAGTTTTCTTCATTGTGAACGTCCTGGCAACGGGAGGGAATTCATTGAAGGTAGATAAATGGGAGAAGGGAAATCGTGTTTCGAAGTGGTAATAAAAAAGTATCAAAAGTCGGTTGTTGGATTGCGACTAAAACTACAACATTTTATTCAGCTCATAAAACTGCAAGTTTTAATCGCCCCATTTGATTAGCCGTCTTGTTGTCATTGGCAAATTACCAAATTTTATGGGTGGAAGAAAAATTAATAAGAAATGGAGTACGCTAATAATAATAATAATAAAAATAATAATAATAATATCTGTCTATATTTCTGGTCAGGGAGTTAAGAAAAGCGTAACTAGAGACGCATTTGATGTTCGGTCAATGAATGCCAAATGTTTCCTCATAAGGTAACGGCTTATGTTACAGTATAGGAGAACAGAGACTACACTTTGATCATAGCCCAATGTCCAGTGAGTTAAGAAAAGCGTAACTAAATTTACATTATCTGTCTGTCCCTGGGATGAGGTATGATGATTACTTTCATTATTTACATTGTTCGTACTGTTTCCGCTGTCCTACACTCCGGTCTTCTCCAGGTCATTGGAATTTCGAATCGAACCCTTTATTCCATCCACCGGGATAGATTGTTCTAGTTCCACGTGCCATGCATCTTTTGGATGTCTCAGTTATTTCGCTTTAACTCAATTGTAGCTGTAGCCTGGTATTGAACTCACAACTCTTTGGGTCTTGTCACAGGATCTAACCAACGAATTTAGCCACTAGGTCGGGGGACGAAATAAAAGGTTCGTTCTTAATTCCAATCACCTGAAGAAGGCCGGAGTGTACAACGATCGAAACGTGAATATCGCAAGGATGATGAGGATAACAGTCCGAATAATGTAAATAATGAAAAAGTTTCCGCTAGTCTCGTTGAAGGGATCCCTGGTAGCCCATGCCTGAACGAAAAATTGTACTCACAATTACACTTCACACCTTACGAAGAGCCTTACCTATATATACCTTTCTTTTCTATTTTGGGGTTTTCCAAAATAATTCAGTGGAAAATGTCATGGTGCCATATTTTCTGAATTTAGGTCTTTGAAAATCTGCAACGCTTACGGAAAAGCAAACTGTTAGAAATCGGTATGAAACCCCCCACCCCAGGCAGGTTACAGAGATAGTACCTGTAACAATTTTATGGGACTACACAATACACACAGAGAGAACGATCAAAGCCAATCGCCCTGACATCGTGATTAGAGACCGCAATTACAAAAGTACCTTCTTAGTCCCTGCAGACTGCAATTTCTTTGAAGTTCTTCAAAATTCTATCAAAATAAAAGACCTTGAAATCGAAATCTCAAAAATGTGGCGCATGAGGGTATTAAGAATTCCAGTTGTAGTTGGAGCCCTCGGATTGATTGGAAAAGATTCCAGTAGACTCATTGAAGGAATCCCTGGGAGCCCAGGCCTTAAAAAAATACAAAAAAAAAAATTCTCACGAGTACAGCCCACACATTACGAAGGGTTTTGTCTATGTAAAATATGTGCGATATATTTTTTTAAACTGTTCAGTTGTAAATGTAATGATGTCATTTATGATCAGGAGCTGGAAAATCATAAGTATACACCAGAAACCAAATAAAGTAAAACAACAACAACAGCAGCAGCAGCAACAACAACAACAACAACAACAGCAATAATAATAATTGAGACAGAAGGCCTAATTATTGCAGCTAAGGACCAAGGCCTCGGAACCAGATCCTATCACTGCTGCATAATCAAGTATAGGACTAACCGCAGAATCTGTGGAAAATATGATGAAACTGTCACCCAAGAAAATATATACCCACAGACATTACAAGGGAGCGGTATATGCGCAGTGGAAGATATGCAAGAAGTACAAATCGAAACCACTGAGAGATGGTTTGAGCACCAACCAGATACAGTTACCCAAAATAACGATTTAACTATAACTGGGACATACCATTTCAAACTGACAGGGAAATGAAACTCAACAGAACTGCTATTATCATAAAAGACAAGAAAACCAGGAAGTGTATGCTTATTAACATAGCAGTACCATCTGAGAGAAGCACGTGTAAAAAATTATCGAGAAATTGTCTAAATTGGCCAGAAGATCGCCCTACTAAGAACATCACATATTCTAAGAAAAATGCTCCTATAGAGCTTAAGGACCATATTTTGAATACGGCTCGACAGAATACAAAGCAGGTAACATGATATACACAAATAATAATAATAATAATAATAATAATAATAATAATAATAATAATTATTATTATTATTATTATTATTATTATTTACGCTATTTGTTGTCATATTCCCGACGTTTCAGCCGATGTACGCTCCGGCCATCTTCAGGATCTGTTTATATTTCTGAAGTGAGGCATTGTAACTATTTATTATATTTATATTGCTTGGAATGCTGTCCTCATCTTTGTTGTCATATTCACGACGTTTCGGTCGTTGTATTCTCCGGCCCAGTTCAGGATCTGTCTATATTTCTGAGATGATATATTGTAACTATTTACTATATTTACATTGTTCTGACTTCAGTCCTCATATTTGTTGTCATAATCACGACGTTTCGGCCGCTGTACCCCCGGCCTTCCTCAGATGATATTTGTTGGAATTTCGAAATTGCCAAGCATAAATACTGAAAAATTGTGGTAACTCGAAATGCAGATTATGTGATAAATATCCAGAAACAATTGATCATCATGTATCAGGTTGTATTGAACTCACAACTCATTGGGTCAATTCCCTTTTGGATTACTTTAAGCAACGCTTCCAGTGGGCCCGGTGTCCTTAACCCAAAATATTGTGAGTTCAATACGTGGCCAAAGCAGAGTTGAACAAAAATTTGGAGAGTTGAGTTACTAAAGGGAAATAACTGAAACCGAGATACCCAGAAAAGGCGTGGCATGTGCGGCGAGAAGCATCTTCCCCTATGGGCAACAGAAAGCGTTTGATTCGGAAATTGTGCTGAATGTATGGGAAAATGCTTTTACTCACGCATAATACACACCCCTTCTTTGTTAATCAAACCCTAAAAATTGTACTCTCCAATTTCATGACGGCGAGCTTTTCCTACCCTTACTCAAGCTGTAATTGAAGATCACCACGATCCTAAAAGGAAACGGAAATACCTAGAATCATTAACCTGTTTTTGTTCGATAAAATGTGCAATCTACCGGATCTGTATGTAGTTTTCACAAAAAATGGTTTTGAACATAGACTAATATTATTCTAATTTAGTTTTTATGATAATTGTTATTTTATTTTTGTAAGTATTGTTAGGTACATATGATTTTATGTGATATCCTTATGGGGTCGCAAGATAGTTGGTCGGAACTCCATTGACATTCTCTTTCCGCTCTGTTCGGCCCAGTATTGCTGTCTCTAGACCCTCAATGTCCAACCCTGAGTCCCGAGTGATATAGAAAAGAGATATAACAAAGATATACACAGGAAAGATACAATAAATATATGTATGTACATACACACACACACACACACAGGCACACACACACACACACACACATATATATATATATATAGATTGATATACATACAGTTTAACCCGGATATAAGAGAAACACGGATATAAGAGAGATTTTCACTGGTCCCAAATTAGAGTCATACTTACCTAAACAAAATAGACGAAACCCGAATATAAGAGACTTCGCCAGTTCCGACAACTCTCTTATATCCGGGTTCCACTGTATATATATATATATATATATATATATATATATATATATACTGCAATTGTCAATTGATGGTGTGTCTATGTTCCGGTTTATCATGACATGAAGAAATTACTCACTCAGAAAGAGAGACAGAGAAAGAGACAGAGAGAGAGACTGTGTGTGTGAGAGAGAGAGAAGTATAGATGGAAATGAAAGAACCAATATTTATTTCTTGAAACACATTACCACAGCCTAGCTGTTTATATATATATATATATATATATATATATATATATATATATATATATATATATATATATACGGGCGCGTGGCTGAGTCGGAATGGATGAAAAGTGCTTGAAAACCAAACCAAGCCTTCTGAATTAAACTGTGTAGGCGGAACAAGTCATCGTGGCCGGGGCATGAGTGTACTAGCCTTGTTCAAATTGTTGATCACGCTACATAAAACGGTCTTTCCCAGAAACTGTAACTAAGGTCTGCTCAGCATAGTTGCAGTATAAACCATATGTGCTTGAGCGTGTATCTGCGATAGGGATTAGCTAACTGCTCTAGTAGACGGCTATCCTCGAATACGAGTGGCCAACTATTATATATATATATATATATATATACACACACACAGAGGGAGACAAAGAGAGAAAAAGGGAGAGAGAGACTTTTATCGCATTATATTAATATATATCATTTACGCAAACATATGCACATTCAAACGTGCTCATATATATTATATATATTAATGTGAGTATGTGTGTGACTCAATTTATGCATGCACATATACTTACATACATACATACATACATACATACATACACACACACTCAGACCCACACATGACAAAATATAGTTTTAAGGTATACTATATATGTGGGTTAAAACAGAGCGTACGAAAATATAAAAGTGCACATTACATGTGTGTGTGTGTGTGTGGGGGGGGTTTGTGTGTGTGTGTGTAAAAATATATAGAAAATAGGAAAGAACTCGTTAGGTAAATAATCCAATGTTCTTTAGTATTTTTGTTATTATTAAAAAAAAACAGTGCTCGATATAAAAGTAGAGCCTAAATATAATTATTTATTTAAAAATATTTGTAAATAAATAAATAAATATATATATATATATATATATATATATATATATATATATATATATATATATATATATATATATATATATACGGACAACTTGGCAAAGACTAAAACTCTAATCCAGTTAGTGTCGAATGAAAACGACAATACCGAAAAAGAAAGAGAAGAAAATGATCTTAAAAAAAAGTAAGCCTTGTAAACGTATACAGACGTTGGCAACAAGCAAGATAAATTTCATATAGTTGTACAGCGTTATCGGAAAGTCTTGTCACCCCCTACATATCTTTCAAACTATAGGACCTCATGTCAGTTATCTGAAATAGAAAATTATATTATGTAGGTGGGGGCGAGACTTTCGGACCTCCCTGTATATTACGTCTGGAAAACATATACACACATTGATAGCAAACATTATAGGCTTCGTAAAGATGAACGTATAATCTTCTTAAAGACGTCAAAATATGTCCATGGTAGCTGATATACTAACTAGTTTCTACTACAATGCAGCCATTTTGAAATGCCCCTCTTCCCAGAGAACTGAGATTGTTTTCTTGATCTCTCTTTCGCGTAACATTCAATTGCTTTCATAGTTTTTGTCATTGTCGATTTGAAAGCGGCCAGGGAGACATTGGCATTTGCGGTGATGAAATCTGGGCAGAAACTGATCGAACCAATGCTAACGACTGGTTGCATTGTCTTCGATGATTGCATAGCAGACAGAATTGCAGTGAAATATTTTTTCTTTTTTCTTTTCTTTTTTTTTATTGACAGTATTATGGAATTGACTGTGGCGATATGGTGAAGGGGTTGTCACTGCTCGTCATAGGGATGACGAATCCTAATATCAACAATGAAGAAAAACTATCATTAAAATTCTAGCAATAAAATTTGAACAGCCTCTTATTTTTATCCATTACTTTTCTTACTTAATATATATATCCTCTTGTCCCTACACACATATGCGCATATATATATATATATATATATATATATATATATATATATATATATATATATATATATATATATATATATTTGTTTGCATACGTATGTTTTATTTATTGATTTTTATTATCATTTGGAAACGGATTTGTGACAGAATGATCTCGAATTGAAATTGACTCGAGATATTTCTTTTCATTTTTTGTGAAGCCGAGCAGATTTAATGTTTTTCCATTAATTAGTTTTCTGTTTGTGTCGTCCATGTGTTTTATTTTTCTTCTTGTCGTTGATGCTAATAAAAAAAAAATATTAAAAAAGGAAATCCCCGCTGATTAGAAATGCGAAACTTCATTGCCATAAACTGTAACCCCCCGACCCGCAAAAAATATTTTTGTTCTGATGGTTTAACAGAATCGTTTAACCGAAAAAGGGTTCTGAAAGATGTAATCAGTTTTCTAATAGGATCACATGCAAAAAGGACGATTCAGATTTTGATGAAGTGTCTCTTAAATATATCAGGAAATGTGACCTTGTGTCAGACTTGTCACATCAGAAAACTACTCATAAACACAAGCGTATTTATGGTAGTCCTCCACAGCTTCTTCGTTTTTAAATTCTCTCCTGAATAATTACAGGTACACGACCACTTTTTGTTTCCATCATAATGTTTTTCTCCATTTTTTAAAAACTTTTCAAAGTTATCTCTTGCTCGCTATTGCTTTACGGGCATATCATGTTTTTAACTTATCAAGCCTAAGGTCAATCATTAACTATTCTACATATCCTGAAACTACAATCCTTGAACCCATAAACTAACCTTATTCAGAAAACGTCTACCTTGAGTGATTTTTTGGCCTTGCATTTGTTGAAAAAATGTAAAAAGTGCAAAAGATACCAGAGTTTACGTGCCAGCCTCCAAAAATCTAGATGAGCAAACCTGATATCTGATCTTTGCTCTGATCTAGCTCTAATTGCTCAAGGGAGTAAAACAAATGACGCATCATTACCGATCAAACCTAAATTTTCTCCTGTTACAATGATAATGTTACCCTCAAACAGAGTCCCACCGATCAGACTCGGAACTTTCAACTGCGACGAACGGATGTTTCCTCAGGGTGGCTCTTTTCTTTGAGCGTTTCTACTTTCGTCTTTTAATGTGCTGCATCATTTCAGGACGTAGGCGATCATAGTTCTCCACTTTCTCCTGTCCCTTGTAGCTCTCAATAAGTTTCGTCGCTCTGTTCTGTCATGTAGCGACTTATGTCAGCTATCTGAAAATTATATTATGTAAGGGGACAAGATTTTCGTATCTCTCTTTATATTACATCTCAAAAACGTATACAGACGTTGACAGCAAACAATATAGGCTTCGTAAAGATGAACGTATATATACGTCGATAGAGCCCAGCAGGTATATCATGCGTTGCTTAAGCCCACTAGGTACGTCTAGAGATGCTTTCATTCTATTCGTGGGTCTTAAACACAGTCCAGACCTCAAGCGGAACTCGTATATATGATCCATCACTAAAGATACAAGAAAAAGGGCTGGTTTTTCGTACCGATCCAGCATTTGGTTACCTCCTCGTACTATCCTACCTTTACAAGAGCCAGATCAGACCGCAAATGATGTACTCTTGCTATATATACGATGGAGGGTCCCTGTCTTCACAATCCACTCTCGATAAAGTCCAAAAGAGTCTCCGTGTCCTTGTGGGTGACAAATTAGTTTCTACCACTTTCTCACAGACAAAGCGATGCAAGCCTCTTCTTGCTCGATCGCTATTTCCATGAAATGTCTTCAGATGAATTACATTCCCTTGTTCCAACAAATTTTTAACATTCACGGCTAGAACTCGCCATGCTACGCGCATTTTAGTGAAGCTCCTTTCTTTCATCCATATTACCTTGTTGTCCCACGAACCAACTCCCAAGATGTTGCTTCCCCACTACAATCATAATTTGTTGAAATCAAGGGTTAACCGTCATTTTATCCCCATAAACTGTAGCTTTTATTCTGTAAGCTCCTTCCTCGAGTGGATCGTGTACAGGAAGAAAGTCATTGTAAATTTAAAAAAAAATCCTTTGATGGTATCTGTTATGGTCCAGGTTAGGATTAAGGAAGAACAACACGAACCCAAGAATAGAAGTAACGAAGGTATATTACACGAAATAAAAATGTGGAAGGTGTTAGTATGACTGTCAGTCTGGTTTAGAGTGAACTACTATCGGCTCGACTCGATTCGGTATCTAGCCACCCCCCACGAGGGTAGCATATGGCACAAGGCCGAGTTTAATGTGGGTTTCCCGAGCCCGTAGGCTCGGCCAAAAAAAAAAATGACCGTAGAACCCGTATAAATGGGATCGGGTTGGTCAACCTCCCCGAACGAGACTCTGCCCTTCGGCGGAGCCTCGTCCGGGTTCCTCTCTGCTCAGAGGCAGAGAGTTCGACTGTCAAGCCGAGAAGCTCGGCTTGATTCCACCCTCTCTCTTGAGCGGCGTAGTATACATAGTGTTAGGAAGAGTTCATTCTGTAGTTATAGGTAAGGACCCATGACAGTATCAGAATTTTAATTTATTGGATTTGATTTAATTTGTTTGTTTAACGGCACATCAACTCCTTATGGATCATTTCATGTCGAAATTTAATTTTCTTGTTTGCTCTGAAGCAATAAAATACGATATATATTATTCTGTTTTCACATTTGAATATATGGGACTCAGTTTGGCCCCGGAAACATCAGAAATTAAGTTTTGCTTCCACGCACCTCGAAATCATTAACTTCCCGTTCAAAGGTCTTGCTGCCGGATGTAGTTTATCGTCATACCCAGGATTAGATATTTATAATTATTATTATAACTACAGACAGTGTTAGTCATATTAATACAGAAACACGATTAACCATATTTCATCGTCTGCGTAAAATAATTTGATAAGGTAAGCCATAAAGATATACTTGAACGACGAGGGAAGTTCTATTTGGAAAACACATTAGAATAATCCAAAACATGTACTGAGAAAAAATAGTACATTTATCTGCATCAGTTCGTGGCATCTTCAGAAATCTTTCTGTAGAACCAGATTTCTATTACCTCAAGTGTCTTTTCTATCTGTGAAGTGATTCTTCCGCATTCACTGGTAAAGATTTTTTCTGTGAGTGGCAATCAGTCTAGGAGAAAGAAAAAAAACTTAGATTAAGTCATTAAAGTAATTGGAAGAAATCCATTAACTTTCGCGCGGGGTAAGAAAAATTCACAGATAATAAAGAAAAGGAATCTGTGGAGAGCTGTAACCACCTGACACCGTAAAGAGGAAATACATTTAAAATGTGAGCCACGTGATGACATTAGAATCTTTTGGCTCCAACGTTAAACATTTTGCATAATATCTTTGTTAAAGCTAGCTATATATCGGGGGGCGGGGTGCAACTAGTATAGGAGAAAGAAAAGCGTGAGATCAAAATACAAATACACACTTATATATATATATATATATATTTGCTAATGAACACAGTTTTTGTTATAAGCCAGCAAATTTTAGTAATTTTATCGTCTCTTGCTCGTCCGTTGTGTTTTTTTTTATATTTTGTAACTTTTTTTTAATTTTAAAACGTTTTAATTTCTTTTTTTTCCCATTTTTTAAAACAAAGATTATGTCCAATAATAATTGCTAAGATAATATCTTCGTTAGACGCAGCACAGTTATGGCAAATGTGGGGAGAACATTCCTTAGCCACTATTTTTTATCGTCATCGCACACATTTTGTACCCGTCTATTTTTTACGGGCCCAGAAAAACTTGAGTCAGAAACCCGGGCACGTTTATCAGATATCTGGTTGACAAATCTAAAAATATTCTTTCCATTTTATGACTCTTAATTTCTGTTAGCATATATATATATATATATATATATATATATATATATATATATATATATATATATATATATATTTATTCTATTTTTCTTGTTTATTTTTGTATTTTATTGTCATTAACAATATATAATACAGACTCTAGGTCATTGATTTTTAAAGCGACTAGCTGCGGGCTATGGGGTCTGCGATTCAATTCCATCGATTCAAATATGAAAAATAAATCTAAAATTACCAAATGATTTTGAGCCGAGAGAAGACTATTTTTAGAAATCTGTATCGGTGAAAGCTAAGAAAACGACTATGACTGTGAGACCAAATAATTTTTGTAACTTTCTTGTTTGAATGTGACAGGAGATGGTGAAAGAGACGCTGCAATTCTTTAAATTACCAGTAATTTATATGAAACTTTAAAGTGAATTTTTTATAAATCTTTGTCAAACTCTAAAGGAAATCATTATTAATTTATTATAAAATAATAAACATTAGATTTATTATAGAACTTGTTAATAGATGTGCCAAACACGATGAGCCAGTGAGGATCGAACTCACTACTTAATCACGGGGGCTGGTGGATATGTATCTATGTATATTAACAAAAATGTACAATCGTAACCAAAATTAAATGAAATCTGACAAAATATTATATATATATATATATATATATATATATATATATATATATATATATATATATATATATATATATATATATATATATATATATATATATATATATATATATATATATATATACACACGCATATTATATATATATATATATATATATACACACACAGGCATATATATATATATATATAATAAACAATAAAATCCCAAATCACCTGATATGGTGAATAAGCTTATTTGACACCGCCGTTCTGGACTAAGTTCGTAGCAGAAATTAGAAATTGAACTGTGAAAGGTAAAAAAAAAAAAAGTCGAAAAAATAATACAGAATTTATCCATTTCAATGTTTCAGTCAGACGAAAGGCATGAAGCAAGTGTCAACGGAGGTTGGAAGGTATTTGTCTTAAAGGGAAGAACTTTTATAAAATTAAACCCAGATATGAACGTTTGACATTTATTTGCGGTTATAAACTAAACACAACCAAAACAATGTTTGTATATATCGAATCTAAATTTGGTCATATCTGTTTTTTCGGATAATTTTTTTTTAATTTGTTTTGATCTTTTTCAAACTGTTTAATCTATCTATCTATCTATCTATCTATCTATCTATCTATCTATCTATCTATCTATCTATCTATGTATCTATCTATCTTAGTCTATTCATGTCTGTCTATCTATCTATCTATCTATCTATCTCAGTCTATTCATATCTATCTATCTATCTATCTATCTATCTATCTATCTATCTATCTATCTATCTATCTCAGTCTATTCATGTCTATCTAATTATCTATGTGGAATAAAAAACATCATCCGTTGTTATGCTTAAAGAAAATCAAGTTCTGTCTTGCTAATGTAAATTTTGTTGAAACATAATACGTTTTCTGATTGTCCGGCGAAACATCAAAAACAAGGTTGATAAGACAGACGACCGATATCTTTGTCTGCCGAAATAGGCTATTCTCCATATGAGGTGATTTTGCATTTTATTGTTTATTAATTATCTGCACTGTAATAACAAATACATTGAGCTCTTTTTGTGGATAAGTTTTAATATTTTATATTACGAGGTTCCACTTGGGTTACATACCAACGAATTTACTATCTATCTATCTATTTGTTTTTATTTTTATTTTGTTTAAACGTTTTTTTTTTTTTTTTGGTGGATACTCATTTTTACCTGAAAAGTATATTTTATCCTATTACATCTACCGGCCTGAATATTCGAGAACTCTTCTCAGACAAAAATATACGTAATCTAGAAACCGTCATTGAATCTAATGTGCCTAACCGCTCAGCCCCGTAGGACTTACGGTTAAACAAACCCTGATTAGTGCCTTTTGAACGCACCCTCTCTGCTGATTCTCGCAATATCCATAACGTACCCTAACGTAAACTATGATTCTCTTAGAAGATCTTCACTGTAAAGGGTGAATAAGTCCGGTGAGAAGACACAGCATTGCCTTATGAGCTAAAATGAATTAAAATATAATTTTTAAAGCGCTTCAATTAATTAAAAAAAAATTAAGCGTTTAACTCCTTTAGGTGTATCAGATTAGGTCTCGCGAATGTACATTTTATTGAAATAAAATTTATTTTTTCTGACCAAGAAGAACCTTAAGCGAAACAAATAAAAATTGTCTTTTATTATATGGACTTAATAATTATTATGTAAACATTTTAGGTAAATAATAAAACGATCGTAATGAACATGTTGAAAGAGACGTGCAATGCCGTGGGTTTTTTTTAAGAACAAACACTCGACAATAAAGTTATAAGCGGCAAAGATACATTCGTGATAAAAACCTTTCAAATTTTAAATGAGTTATAACCACTGAGCTACACCAGCGTGGAATATAGAATGAGCTTTTTGAAATATGTAAAAGTAGATGTGGCCCCCGTATATATATATATATATATATATATATATGTGTGTGTGTGTGTGTTAAACTCACATGAAGACACACGGACATAACTATACTGTTTAAATATGTTTAGAAACAATAAACTGTATGCCTTAAACTATCAAGTTATATGCCAAGTATACACAGATGCATGCGCGCTTACAAACACACACAGATATATATATATATATATATATATATATATATATATATATATATATATATATATATATATATATATACCGTATGGTGCAGAGCAATTAATAGGAGAGAAATTGGGGTATAGAATTCATATATATATATATATATATATATATATATATATATATATATATATGCGTGTGCGTAAAAGAAACTCCGCCATATGAACGTTTGAGTGATCTAATTAGGCAGAGGCAGTGCGACGTTGGAAGCAACCGAGTTCTGAGCTCTTGAAGATGTTCTCCTAAAATCTTGAAGTATTCGGCCGCGGTTCAGTAGGAGTTTCTGTAAATTTGAGTTCGACTAACAAGCAAGATTAATGACCACTTGTTTGACCTCTTGTCTATAATGGACCATATATAGCGAAATAGACCGATATGAACAAACGAACATTGATAGATATGGAAAAAAGAATATATGTACAGATAGATAGATAGATAGATAGATAGATAGATAGATAGATAGATTTTCGAAAACAATTTTTAATGTTTCGCCGATCAATGAGAAAACGTATTATGTTCCAACAAAATTTACATTAGCAAGACAGAACTTGATTTACTTTAAACATAACAACGGATGATTTTTTTTATTTCACATACATAATTAGATAGATATGAATACACGGAGCTATAGATAGATTAAAACAGTTTGAGAAAGATCAAAACAAATTGAGATAAAAATTAGCTGATAGATATGACATACAAACATTGGTTTAGTTGGGTTTAGTTTATTTTGTATTACGGAATATCAACACCTCAGTGGGTTATTTAATGCCGAAAAGATCTTGAGGATAGTTTCCTGTGAATAGTTTTGTAAGAAATCAATTTGTAGGTGAGATTTCATTGATGATTTTTGCAAAGAGGTTTTTATTGAGGTTCAAATGCATTGCTGGTAATAATATTTTTCTTCAAAAATGTATTGCAGGTATTTTTGCTATAAAAGCCTCTATTTAAACTTTCATAGTTTTCACCCAAATTTGGGTGTTAACTATTTGTCCATATCAGGGACCCTAACAGGTCAGGGGGGCTCTAGGAACAACAGCAATTAATATGTGGTTCCACACTTCACAAAACCTCCTGATCAGAGGCCTTGCTACCGTAGTTAGTATATCGTTATACCCAGGACGCCTCATTGGGAGAGATCTTACTCCTTTGCAGAGGTGAAGTCGGTGTATTCTAAACATCCACCCGTCAGGTCGCTACGCTACACACATTGTTATATATCGTGGAGCATATATATATATATATATATATATATATATATATATAGATAGATAGATAGATAGATAGATAGATAGATAGATATGGATAAATTTAAGTAGACGGACAGGCTATCTGCACTTTTGTATATATATAGATCGTGAGGTAAATTAACGTTTATATACTGAGGATGATACATATGTATAGACTATATATATATATATATCTTTTAAGACCTTTTTCTGTTTATACATTATTTTTATCGATACAATTATTTAAGTAAATGCTCTGTTTATAATAAACTGTATTAAACACCATTTACAGGTTTGAATGTCCGAGAAACTTCCATCGAAATATTCGTCCTTCGACAAGAATCCAACCTGTATCTTATATGATACCGTCATATAGCCTGACATGCCTTTAACCGATTGGGTCACAGAGGAGCGTCCGGTTAGCATATGTCAATTTTACTGTCTTTTTACTACAATCTTCCATGATTCTCTCAGGTACATACATATCTGTTCATGGCGTATCCAAATGTAGACAAATGACGTCACACATTATGAATTGGACAAAGTCGAACAATTATTTTAAGATATATATGTATATATATATATATGTCTTAAAGTAATAAATAAATATATATATATATATATATATATATATATATATATATATATATATATATATATATTTATAATTATTTATTTAAAAAATTTATAACATAAATATATATATATATATACATATAACTTATATATTTATAACATAAATATATATATATAACATATATATTTATAACATATATATATATATATATATATATATATATATATATATATATACGTAATCACATAAATAAGAATAGTCTGTAATATATAGATAGATAGCTATGGATTAATTTAGGCAGATGGACACACTATTTGTACAAATTGTATATATCTATCATTAGGTAAATTTACATTAATAGACTGAGAATGATACATATGTGCAGACTAGATAATATGTATGTGTGTGTGTATATATATATATATATATATATATATATATTTTAAAGACATTTTTATGTTTAACGTTCTTTTTATAGATACAAGTATTTAAGTAAATGCACTGTTTATAATATAGTATAGGATGCAGGTTCGAATCCTTTCAAAGAACGAATATTTTCTATGAAAATTTCTCGGACATTCAGGCCGGTAAATGTTATTTAATACTGTTTATTATAAACAGAGCATTTACTTAATTACTTGTATCTATAAAAAGAATTTAAACATAAAAATGTCTTTAATAAATAACTTGTCGGACTTTGTCCATTTCGTAATATATATATATATATATATATATATATATATATATATATATATATATATATACGTATTCACATAAATAAGAATTGACTGTAATAGATTGATAAATAGATAAGGATATTCTGTGATTCATAGACAGACAGACATGAATAGCCTGTGATAAAGAGAAGATAGATATTGGATGTCATATATCGATGATTTTGAAACATTTGAATATATGTGGTTATATTAAGCAATATTTGGATATGCAAAGGCAAACTTTGTTAAAAATTTTTAATTGGTCTTTTCTTGTTTCTGTCTTGCGCAGAGAGAGAGAGAGAGAGAGAGAGAGAGAGAGTGTGAGAGAGAGTATTGTGTGTGTCTTGGAGATAGTGAAAAAGATGAAAGCATTAACTTCCATATTTATACGATGTGCTTATAACAGATGTTTTTAAGCAGAAGAAATGCACTAATTGCTAAAAATGGCCGACAGTTGTTTAGTACATTCTCTTTTCAATTGTGAATCGAATAGCTACCTAACCCTAACCCTACCTAGCTTCAAGGAAATAACAATTCGAAATACTGAACAGCATCAAAGCTAAGAATACAAACTTCTTAGTCTACGACCATCCAGTAAATAGATCGATGCAGTTTCATATATATATATATATATATATATATATATATATATATATATATATATATATATGTATGTATATGTATATGTGTGTGTGTGTGTTTTATTTTTATTGATTTATCATTCGAATATAATGTGACTTCATATATTCAACGATCATGCAGCACAATCTTCCCTGCAAATTAATATATGAGATAGTCCGTTTTATGATAACACTAAGTATTTTTCTGTATCAAAAAACGAAACTATATATTCTAGTAAGAAAACGGAATATTTAATTAGCAAGTAGGAGAGACCAGGATGCCAATTACTTTTTCATTTCATTTGCATTCCGATAACTCTTTTTAAATATTTCATATTTTAATTTGTTAAAGAGAAAAGTTATTTCTTAACTGCGTCAAAAGACTCCAATAAAACAAACAAACAACATTCCTCCCTCCGAAAATATATAGAATGAATCGAAAAGCGATAATAAAAGTTGAGACAATGAAATGTGGTATGGTTGATCATGTATAGAGGGAAGGGTTGGTTAACACATTTCTATTGAATATAAAGAAAAAGTATTACACATGGAAAAAAAAACTTTAGAATCAGTACTAATGTACATAACATAGATAAAAAGGCCATATCGGAGCCATTAATAAAGACATAAAAAGAAATGACAGCAAAGACTCATTAGAAGCATCAAGAAAAGAGAAATTTTGACGTAGTTGGACAAGCGTGAAAATCACTGAAGAAACATTAGCAGCCAAGCAATAAGAAGATGAGTTTTAAAGTTTAAATTCTAAATTTTCATGACTGTCAAATGGGACAATATCCAAGTGTTTTAAATTGAAATTTAGTGTCATTAAAATTGAGAATTGTCTGGGTAAAAATACTCTGTTGAAATAGTAACTGAAAAGAAGGGAAAAGATTAAGAAGAGATGCCCCTAGACACGACAAAAGCGGACAAAAGACAATGGAAGCTGTCGATAAAATAAAGGGTTCTGTTAAAAGCCTATGAGGTTTGAAAGACAGCAAAAACGGGCACAGAATGTTTTCATACTAGCAGCAAAGATGATCATAGTTTGATTGAAAATGATGACGAATTGTATTGAAAAATGACTTCAATGTGGCCATCATTGTTTATACGGAAGGAGTAAACGAATGGTGAAATAATATAGAAAGTATATGCGAGCCGATATCAAGAGGTTAGAATTAGAAATCGAATCACCGGATATATATATATATATATATATATATATATATATATATATATATATATATATATATATATATATATATGTGTGTGTGTGTGTGTGTGTGTGTACACATATACACAGACGAACAGACGCATATATATATATATATATATATATATATATATATATATATATATATATATATATATATATATATATGTATAGGTATGTGTGCGTAAACAGATATATAGACTGGAAGATATGAAGACTCCACACAAATGGATAGGTTGAATGATTGATACATATAGAGATAGGTATGAAAAGATTGTAATAGATAGATAGAGAGATTGGAAAAAAAAGACTGTAATAGATAGATAGATAGATAGATAGATAGATAGATAGATAGATAGATAGATAGATATGAAAATAATCTTCACAAATAGATAGGATGACTGGTTAATATATAGATAGATAGATAGATAGATAGATAGATAGATAGTTAGGGAGTGAAAGAGAAAGAAAGGAGAGAGATAGTAGGAGTGGGTATTAGAGAAAGAAATTAAAAACTGACAGAAAAGCATTACTCAAGATTAATCGATCAGTTCCTCCTTAATCATCTCTTGCGCCTTCTCGCCATGTTTTCTTTTCAGCATTTCCCCTACCTCCGTTTACAGCAACCAAAAATCCGCATTCTTTGCTCGTGTCCAATGCACCCGAATAGGAAAATTACTATCATGATATCATTTGATAACTAAATAAGATGTCCTTAAAATAATCGAATGTCTTTGTCCCCGAATATCGGTTGTGTTTTATCTTTCGATTTGAGGTGGTCATTTTTAGTTCTTTCTTTTTTAAGATTGAATCATGGGTAATTATTACAAGGCCTTTGTGGTTGGCGGGAGGAAATACAAAATGGATAAAAGTCTAGCGTGAAAACAAAAATATTTGTAAAATAAACTCTATAAGAAAGAACGAAAAGAACAATTCGCAAAAAAGAAAGAAGAAAATTTTAATTTATCAGTGAAATGCCTAGGATGTTGGCTCCAGAACGGAAATATCCGAGGCTTTGGTCTCCAGGAAAAATCAAAAATTGGAAGATAGTAGAAAAATTAAACATTGATTACGCCATGAAAAAAATGGGTATTTGTAAAAAGAATGAGAAATATCCCTTTACCGCCCCAGTAAGGATCTGAATCCTCATAATATCTTTTAAGAGACAGATCAGATCCAAAACAGAGTAGAGTTGATTTTTTAAGAGGTAGCTACCGAGACATCATTTACCAGTCTTAGAAGGGTTCAAAAGCGTCTCCGAATTCTTATAGGAGTTTTATTTTTCAACACCAACCTCTCTCTACAACGGAAAGTAGGAGTATTACTTTTCAAACTCCAAGCTCCCCCAACTATTGAATGTGCTCGGACGAACTGCATTTCCAAATTATTGTAGGTGTATTATTTTCCCAACTCCAACGACACTCTTCCATGTAAAGTGCTAGGACGAAGTGCATTTCGAAATTCTTGTAGGCGTATTATTTTCCCAACTCATACCCCACTCTACCATGGAATCTGCTCGGACTATCTGCCTCTCCAAATTCTTGTAGGAGTATTATTTTAAAAAACTCCAATCTCTCTGTTCCATGGAAAGTGCTTGGAAGAAGTGCATTTCCAAATAATTGTAAGAGTATTATTTTCCCAACTCCGACCCCATTCTACAATGGAAAGTGCTCGGACGAAGTGCATCTCCAAATTCATGTAGGCGTATTATTTTCCAAATTCCTATCTCTCGCCACCTTGGAAAGTGATCGGACGAATTGCATCTCCAAATACTGTAGGAGTATTATTTTCCAAACTCCAACCTCTCTCTACAATGGAAAGTGCTCGGACGAACTGCATTTCCAAATTCTTGGAGGGTTATTATTTTTCAAACTCCAACCGCTCACTAACATAGAAAGTGCTCGGACGAATTGCATCTCGAAATCCTTGTAGGAGAACTATTTTCCCAACACTAACCCCACTCTACCATGGAAAGTGCTCGGACGAACAGCATCTCAAAATTATTGTAGGAGTATTATTTTAAAAAACTCCAACCTCTTTCTACCATCGAAAGTACACGGACGAACTTCATCTCGACATCTTTCTAGGAGTATTATTTTCCAAACTCCAACCTCTCCCCACCATCGAAAGAGCTCGGACGAAGAGCATCTTGAAATCCTTCCAGGAGTATTATTTTCCAAACTTCAAACTCTCTTTAACATGGAAAGTGCACGGAAGAACTGCATCTCGCAATCCTTGTAGGAGAATTATTTTCGCAACTCCACCGCATCTCTACCAAGGAAAGTTCTCGGACGAACTGCATATCCAAATTCATGTAGGAGTATTATTTTCCAAACTCCAACCTCTCTCTACCATGGAAAGTGCTCGGAGGAAAGGCATCTCCAAATTCTTGTAGGCGTATTATTTTCTCGACTCCAACCCCACTCTACCATAGAAAGTGCTCGGACGAAGTGCATCTCCACATCCTTGTAGGCGTATTATTTTCCCAACTCCAACCTCACTGTACCGTGGAAATTACTAGGACGAACTTCATCTCCTAATCCTTGTAGGCTTATCATTTTCCTAACTCCAACCTCTCTCTATCATGTAAGTGCTTGGACAAAGTGAATATCCAAATCCTTGTAAGATTATTATTTTCCATACTCAAATCTGCCCCCACTGTGAAAAGTGCTTGGATTCACTGCATCTCACAATTCTTTTAGGATTATTATTTTCCAAACTCCAATCTCTCTCTACGATGGAAAGTGCTTGGACAAACTGCCTCACCAAATTCTTGTAAGAGTATTATTTTCCATACTGAAACTTCCCCCTAACGTGGAAAGTGGTAGGACGCATTCCATCTTCAAATTCTTGTAGGAGTATTATTTTCCAAACTCTAAACTCTCTGTACATTGAAATGTGCTCGGAGAAACTGCATCTGGAATTTCTTGTAGGAGTATTATTTTCCAAACAAAACCCTCACTCTTCCATGGAAAGTGCTCGGACGAACTGCATCTCCAAATTCTTTTAGTATTATTATTTTCCAAACTCTAACCTCTTTCTACTATGGAATGTGCACGGAAGAACTGCATCTCGCAATCCTTGTAGGAGAATTATTTTCGCAACTCCATCGAATCTCTACCAAGGAAAGTTTTCGGACGAACTGCATCTCCATATTCTTGGAGTATTATTTCCCATACTCACACCTTCCCCTACCGTGGAAAGTTCTCGGGCGAACTGCATCTCCAAATTCTTTTAGGAGTATTATTTTCCAAACTCTAATCTCACTCTTCCATGGAAAGTGCTCGGACGAACTGCATCTCCAAATTCTTTTAGAAGTATTATTTTCCAAACTCCACCCACATTCTACCATGGAAAGTTCTCGGACGAACTGCATCTCCAAATTTTTGTAGGAGTATTATTTTCCATATTCCAACCCGGGTTGGGTTGGAATATGGAAAATAATACTCCTACAAAAATACCATGTAAAGTGCTAGGACGAACTGCATCTCCAACTTCTTGTAGGCGTATTATTTTCCCAACTCCAACCTCTCTGAAACTGGTTCTATAAGGTGTGATCTTCAAGGCTTGGGCCTGCCATGCTACTTACATAGTAAAAAACCACCGCCATTCCACCCAAACCTTTTCTTTTCGTGAACGTCTCCGCCATGGAACCGACTCGAACCAAACGTTATTTTCCAGATCACCGAGTGTGATCAAATCTAGAGTCAAGCGTTATCATCCCCTCCTATCCGTCTAAAGTAGCCCTTAATGTAACACTCTACCTCGAGTGGATCCCGGGTCTAATAGATGTTGGACCTTCTAAACAATGAGTTTGAACGAGTAATGATTAGCAGAAGATAAGGCACAGAAAGGATAACGTGGAAGCGGTACTTTAAGAAACGGGGGGTTTGTTTTTGGCACAACAATGAAGACTTGAGAGATTTTGAAAGCTTTAAGCAATACAAGATTAAAACCAAGAGCGCCGAACGAAATATTATTATCAAAAGAACAAATCTCCCCCCGACGTTAGTATGGATAGAAACAGATTCACAAACAATATCCAAGTATTGCACGATCTTTAGACAAGCAGTCATATCCAAGACTGCTCATAATAGGAAAATAAATAATTTTAAGCAGCTTTTATTTAACAGATCGCGACAGCTATTAGGGAGATGTTATTAAATATACTTTAATGTTTCAAAAATTCTTCAATATTATTATTGTTTAGGTAATAAACATTATAACCTAGCAGAAATAGTTATATACATATTTTTTACGTATTTATGGTTATTTTTTAACTTTTATTAAAAACGACATTCTTGTACATTAATTACTATTTTTTTTAATTAGCAACTATTTGTACTCAGTTGTTAACATTAATAGTTATCTACTGATATCTTAAAATTTTGGATTAATGAATTAATAAAAATTTAAATTTAATCTCTCTGATAGATGTTGCGATTATGATCTTCAGTACTTAAAGTCATCCTGCACAGATAGGTTCTTTAATCTGAAGATTTCGTTACAATCAACAACCGAACTATTTTACGCTCTGACTCACATTCACTAACAAGAATTTCCTGTTTCTAAGCGCATCTATTATGTAAATTTTTGTAACTTTGTATAATATTTGTAAAAATTTCATTGCTAATCGTGCATTTCTTTTTAAGTAATACACATATTTATGTCTGTTGTTCCCGTTCCTTATATTATGGCCGCTACTATATATATATATATATATATATATATATATATATATATATATATATATATATATATATATACACCACAAATTACTAAAAAACAAACATTTCTAAAATAATGTCATTCATATGTGAATAATCTCTGAAAGTTTCACTAAAATCCGACAATTATCTGAGTTTTGCATGAATTTCCAAATTAACGCGTTTCCAATTGAAAAAAGGCACTTAAAAAAGACATAACGTTTTGTATTCGCTCTTCAGGTTCTTCCAAAGACTTGCTCTTTTAACCAACGCTAAAGGAAAAAAAATCTAAGGGCGTTACACTGGCTGACCACTCATACATAAAATAGGGAGTTATTTTTTAGTATTTTTATCCTTTAGTGCTGTATTGATTGTCATTTTGTTATAGAAACGTCTTACTACCTGTCATTTTTTAAATAAACATATTGCTATTATTTTACTATAAATATATATTTTGATACTTTCTTACTGAGCCGAAAACAAAAAAAACACTATTTTCCTATAGCTGGAACCATAAAAAGTCCTACCACCTTGGGTCAGGTTGGACCTTGGAATTTAGAGATGATTCCACGCTACTCAAAACTTCCATTCTCTCCTTGATTCTGGATGTAATTTATCGTCACACCGAGAAATCTCTTGAAGTGAGACGGCACATAATGGAGAAAACTCTCTTCAAATGGTAGACTCTTATATTCGCTGCATGAAGTAATTACATTTTTTCATTTGCCAAACGGTCGACCCATTCTTGCGCTGAAACAAACTCGACGCCGACTGGATGTCTAGAACCGCTAACAAGTTTACAGATGTCGCTACAGATACCTTGAAAGGATAATCTGTCCAATAGTTGGACGGCAACATAATCTGCAGCTGTATAACTTTTCTTCTCCCAAATGATTCTGTTGTATACTGAGTGTTAAATAATTTTAGAGATAATATATATTCAGAAGGAATCAAATTCTGGATTTGACGGTGATTACTGGTCATGTCCCGCTCTCCTCAGTAATTATCTTTCAAAACATTGTTGTCACATAAGGCCTCATGCACCTGCTATAGATTTAGAGATTGTTGATAAAATCCAAAGATTAAACTGCAATGTTATCATTCCTGACCTGGCATCTCGGCTTTAGTCCATTTCCTTTGTCTTTTTGTTCTTTTATTGTCCTCTCTCCTTAACATTAGCTTTTCTCATATTATCTAACACACAGTAACCCCTTTGCTCCCTAGTGTCTTTAGTGCCTTGCTTGGGGGGAATTCAAATGAATCGTTATCCTCT
Organism: Acanthosepion lycidas; assembly: GCA_963932145.1. Taxonomy (NCBI): domain Eukaryota; kingdom Metazoa; phylum Mollusca; class Cephalopoda; order Sepiida; family Sepiidae; genus Acanthosepion; species Acanthosepion lycidas. The sequence continues at coordinate 29,654,065 of OZ010604.1, read as the reverse complement.
GTCTTCTTAATACTTGTTCTTTTATTGTCCTTTGTCCTTAATATTAGTTTTTCTCATGTTTTCTAACACTCAACAACCTCTCTGTGTCTTAGTGACTTTAGTACATTGCATTATGTCTTTGGTTACCCATTTTTTTTTTAGTTTAATGTTTCTCATCCTTCATGAATTAATATTTTCCTATTTTTCTGTGTATGTCTGTATTTATAAGTCTACCATTCGTCCATGCATTGAATATTGCTGTCATCTTTAGTCTGGTACTTCTGCTATGTATCTAGAGATTCTAGAGGGAAACAATCCAAAGAATAACCTTCAATATTATTGGTCCTGATCTGGCATTTCGGCTTTCTAACTGCCATAACATAGCTTCCATGTGTCGTTTCTACGAATAATTTCATGTTAATGTTTACTTAAATCTTAAGATTGTTCCATTTTAAATTAACTTACCTATTTAAAAAAAAATTGTAAATTTCAAAAGTCAACGCGAATAGGATTCATTTTATTTTCAGGATAAGCTTTTAAAACAATTTATAATCAAAACTTAACCAGCTGTATTTTGCTCACCTTCCAACAAGGAGTTAGTTCGGATTTTTGCATATGTTTCTAACACAATTATTACAGACGTTTGTACGGTTATATAATTGTAATAATATCAGAAACACACACACACACACACACACACACACACACATATATATATATATATATATATATATATATATATATTTACTTGACATGTGATATTCAGAAAGCTTTTTCACGATTAACTTTCCTTTATGATACCTAGACTATGAATTTAAGCGCAGTACTAGATTGGCTGCGAGGTCTCAACATTTTATAGTTGAAATGGATAGTTTCTTTCCGCCCTTTTTTACTTTATTTCTTTTTTCCTTCATTTCTTTATTTCTATCTTTCTATGATTTTATCTGTCTCTCTCTCTCTCATTCCTTCGTTCCTTCATTCTTTCCTTCATTTCTTTCCTTGAATGGATCTTGCTTTCTCTCATTTGTTTGTTTCTTTTGTTCTTTCCTTCATTTCTTTCTTTCTTTCTTTCTCTCATTTCCATCTTTTTTTGTTTCTGTTTTTGTTTGTTTCTTTATTTTTTCCTCATTTTCGTCTTTCTTTATTCTTCCTTTCTTTCATTCTTTCTTTCTTTCTTTCTCACTTTCTGTCTTTCTTTTCTTTCTCTCTTTCTTTCTTTCATTTTTCCCTCTTTACTTACATTCAATTTTGTCTTTCTTTTCCTGTCTATCGAACTTTCTTTCTTTGTTTCCTTCTTTCTTTTTTCTTTGTTTTCTTCTCTGCTTTTGTCGCCATCTTTCTTTTGTTCTTTTTTCACTTTTATTTTTTCTGTTTATCTTTTCCATTTAATTTCTTCCATTCTTTCTTATTTTCTTTGTTTTGTTTACTTTTTTATTCTTTTGTTAATTCCTTCGTTCTTTCTTTCTTTTGCCCCTTCTTTTTTTCCTTCTATCTTTCTTTTGCACATTTCGTAAAATCCGAGGCAAAAGATAGCTTCAAAGGCTGTAAATATTGCTGGCGCCATACAAATTCCTCTCTCATTCAGAGCAACGTGTTGTCGTATATCGTACGATTTCGATGATACAGATTTGATTTCAGACGATCTCATATCGGTCATGATTTGCTTCCTCAAATAATCTGCCTTCTCTGTGGCCAGTACAATTCTCTTTAAAATGAGCTTTACGACCACAGCATCATCCATTCTAACCGACACCAATGGATAACAAACATATAAAAGTCAGTTGCACAAACACTGACATTGGCACGATGTATAAAAGTTATAGAGTTATGTCTCTGATTAGATAAAGGTTACAAATCTTGGATAAAATATAGAGTGGAAGTCCTTGTTATCTTTAGTGAGTACCTGATTCTGCCTGCAATGCGCCTACCTTTACAAAAGCCAGATCACACCAAAAATGGAATATTTTATGCCAGAGCAGGTACACATACCATATACCCAAGAATGAATCATCGGCGTTGCCTTCGTATTCCTTTAGAACGATGGAAGTTCTATTTTTACCAACAACCGCAGCTTCGTAGAACAAGCTCCTGAGGGGATGCTTCCTAAATTATTTCAAACTTGGCTTCCTTAAGCCTAGGGTTAATTGATGTATTTACTATATATCCTTTTCAATTGCCATTGATATCTCCACTTCTTACGTACAGTAACCTCAATCAACAACACTCTATCTTGAGTAGCGCATGCGCTTTCTGTTATTTAAACGATTATTAAAAAAGAAATAAAGAAGTATCAATAAATGGTGTAACCTACAAAAGTTTAAATGAGAAATAAACCAAACGGAGGTTGGAAATGAAATGTTAATCTTTATAACATCAAAAAATAAAATACTCGCCAGCGACGTGAACTAGGTAAACCACTCCTAGTGGTGGACTACTTAGACAGCATAATACCCCCACTTACAATAGTGTCCAACTTATTTATGAGGTTTGGAACATACCCATCAGTGTTCAGAGCTAATGTATATAGCATCCTCCTCTTTTTAGATTTACTCTGCACAGAATCAATATCTCATACTCATCGGCAAAATTTTGTAACCAAGAAAAGGTTACTAAATGAGGAATAACCAAAATGAAGGTTGGAAATGGAATGGTAATCTTTATAACATCAACAAAATACCATACTCGCCAGCGGCGTGAAGTAGGTAAACCACTGCTAATGGTGGACTACTTAAACAGCATATTACCCCCACTTACAATAGTGTCCAACGTATTTATGAGGATTGGGACATACCCATTAATGTTCATAGGTATGGTATATAACAGTAATTCAAAGATACTTTCTCAATCTCGACCTCCGCTACTTTTTACAATGACTTTCACCCTTTACAAGGCCAGAAGGCCACTCGAGGTAGAGGTTTACAGAGTAAGAGGCACAGTTTATATGCCAGCTTGTGGAAGATAACCGTTAACCCTAGACGAGAATTGGTGAAGATTGTAGTGATCAGGCAAGCATTGTCTTGGAAGTCAGTTCCACAGGGCAGTGGTTCGTGGGAAGGAGAATTAAAACTAGAAGAACTAAGGGGTGTAGACCATTTTAACAGTTTCCATGGAATTAGCAAGTAGAGTAGCGAGAAGCTTGCGTCTTCTTGTCTCTGAGACAAGGAGGGTAGGTTTAAGAATATCATCCACAAGGACGCTGAGACGCTTTTGAACTCTATCCAGAGTATAAAGTGAAGACTGGGCAGCAGAACCCATTTTGGCCTGACCTGGACGAGCTTTCATCGCTGGTGCTTCGACCACATGAATTTAAGCGTTGCTACAAGATTGGCAAGTACAGTTCACCGTGTTACTGTTTAACTTCGAAGATTGCTACCGTCTGTTATGTTCATTTCGTCTGTGGAACTCCATACCAATTTACTGCTTCCTTGCCATCTACAATATTAAAAGAAATTAAATGCAGCGTCAATTGCCATCTTCTGTCTTTTCGAAACTTGTTCTTTTATTCTCACTAAAGTCTCCTCATTCTCTTTTGTTCCCAGTAACCCGTTGTGGCTTAGTGGCATTATCGCCATCTTCTGTTTTCTGAACCCTATTCTTTTATTGTCACTTCTCTTCACTAAACTCTTCTCATTCTCTTTCACTCTCAGTAATCTCTTGGGTTATAAGGCCATTATCGCTTTGCTTGGGGTGAAAAAAACAACAAAAAAACAAACAAACAGGAAAACAAAACAATGAAGCTAAACAAAAAATATGTATAAATATTGAGAAGACATGTCATTTGATTTTTAGAGTCAGCCATGAAATGATAGTTATTCAATGTCATTGACGCTTTAGGACGTGTAGGGAATCAGGAGTCCAGACAAATTTTCTATTTAACACAAATGAATTACAATGAATTAGTACGAAAGATAATGGCGAGTAACCTGAAAATCGAACCTGATGCTACTGGTATGATATTTATGCTTATATGGCATGAAAAGGCTTTATGGGGTGATATGACGATGGCCTCATTTATATGACAAAGGGTTGGTATGGCTTCATGGGTGATATATCATGGGAGTGGTTTTTGTGACTTTATGGAGTAATATTTGAGAATTTATGGGGTAATATTTGTGACTTTATGAGATGATATGATTATACGGGAGTGATATTTGCGACTTGATTGGATGACTTGACATTATGCAGAAATATGACATCGTGGAGTGATATGATTATATGGGGAGGGATATTTGCGACTTGATTGGGTGACTTGACTTTATGCAGAAATATGACATCGTGGAGTGATATGATTATATGGATGAGATATTTGCGACCTGATTGGGTGACTTGACTTTATGCAGAAATATGACATCGTGGAGTGATATGATTATATGGGGAGGGATATTTGCGACTTGATTGGGAGACTTGACTTTATGCAGAAATATGACATCGTGGAGTGATATGATTATATGGATGGGATATTTGCGACCTGATTGGGTGACTTGACTTTATGCAGAAATATGACATCGTGGAGTGATGTGATTATATGGGGAGGGATATTTGCGACTTGATTGGGTGACTTTACTTTATGCAGAAATATGACATCGTGGAATGATATGATTATATGGGGAGGGATATTTGCGACTTGATTGGATGACTTGACATTATGCAGAAATATGACATCGTGGAGTGATATGATTATATGCGGAGGGATATTTGCGACTTGATTGGGTGACTTGCCTTTATGCAGAAATATGACATCGTGGAGTGATATGATTATATGGATGAGATATTTGCGACCTGATTGGGTGACTTGACTTTATGCAGAAATATGACATCGTGGAATGATATGATTATATGGGGAGGGATATTTGCGACTTGATTGGGTGACTTTACTTTATGCAGAAATATGACATCGTGGAGTGATATGATTATATGGGGAGGGATATTTGCGACTTGATTGGGTGACTTTACTTTATGCAGAAATATGACATCGTGGAGTGATATGATTATATGGGGAGGGATATTTGCGACTTGATTGGGTGACTTTACTTTATGCAGAAATATGACATCGTGGAGTGATATGATTATATGGGGAGGGATATTTGCGACTTGATTGGGTGACTTTACTTTATGCAGAAATATGACATCGTGGAGTGATATGATTATATGGGGAGGGATATTTGCGACTTGATTGGGTGACTTTACTTTATGCAGAAATATGACATCGTGGAGTGATATGATTATATGGGGAGGGATATTTGCGACTTGATTGGGTGACTTTACTTTATGCAGAAATATGACATCGTGGAGTGATATGATTATATGGGGAGGGATATTTGCGACTTGATTGGGTGACTTTACTTTATGCAGAAATATGACATCGTGGAGTGATATGATTATATGGGGAGGGATATTTGCGACTTGATTGGGTGACTTGACTTTATGCAGAAATATGACATCGTGGAGTGATATGATTATATGGGGAGGGATATTTGCGACTTGATTGGGTGACTTTACTTTATGCAGAAATATGACATCGTGGAGTGATATGATTATATGGGGAGGGATATTTGCGACTTGATTGGGTGACTTTACTTTATGCAGAAATATGACATCGTGGAGTGATATGATTATATGGGGAGGGATATTTGCGACTTGATTGGGTGACTTGACTTTATGCAGAAATATGACATCGTGGAGTGATATGATTATATGGGGAGGGATATTTGCGACTTGATTGGGTGACTTTACTTTATGCAGAAATATGACATCGTGGAGTGATATGATTATATGGGGAGGGATATTTGCGACTTGATTGGGTGACTTTACTTTATGCAGAAATATGACATCGTGGAGTGATATGATTATATGGGGAGGGATATTTGCGACTTGATTGGGTGACTTTACTTTATGCAGAAATATGACATCGTGGAGTGATATGATTATATGGGGAGGGATATTTGCGACTTGATTGGGTGACTTTAATTTATGCAGAAATATGACATCGTGGAGTGATATGATTATATGGGGAGGGATATTTGCGACTTGATTGGGTGACTTTACTTTATGCAGAAATATGACATCGTGGAGTGATATGATTATATGGGGAGGGATATTTGCGACTTGATTGGGTGACTTGACTTTATGCAGAAATATGACATCGTGGAGTGATATGATTATATGGGGAGGGATATTTGCGACTTGATTGGGTGACTTGCCTTTATGCAGAAATATGACATCGTGGAGTGATATGATTATATGGATGAGATATTTGCGACCTGATTGGGTGACTTGACTTTATGCAGAAATATGACATCGTGGAGTGATATGATTATATGGGGAGGGATATTTGCGACTTGATTGGGTGACTTGACTTTATGCAGAAATATGACATCGTGGAGTGATATGATTATATGGGGAGGGATATTTGCGACTTGATTGGGTGACTTGCCTTTATGCAGAAATATGACATCGTGGAGTGATATGATTATATGGATGAGATATTTGCGACCTGATTGGGTGACTTGACTTTATGCAGAAATATGACATCGTGGAGTGATATGATTATATGGATGAGATATTTGCGACCTGATTGGGTGACTTGACATTATGCAGAAATATGACATCGTGGAGTGATATGATTATATGGGGAGGGATATTTGCGACTTGATTGGGTGACTTGACTTTATGCAGAAATATGACATCGTGGAGTGATATGATTATATGGATGAGATATTTGAGACCTGATTGGGTGACTTGACTTTATGCAGAAATATGACATCGTGGAGTGATATGATTATATGGGGAGGGATATTTGCGACTTGATTGGGTGACTTTACTTTATGCAGAAATATGACATCGTGGAGTGATATGATTATATGGGGAGGGATATTTGCGACTTGATTGGGTGACTTGACTTTATGCAGAAATATGACATCGTGGAGTGATATGATTATATGGGGAGGGATATTTGCGACTTGATTGGGTGACTTGCCTTTATGCAGAAATATGACATCGTGGAGTGATATGATTATATGGATGAGATATTTGCGACCTGATTGGGTGACTTGACTTTATGCAGAAATATGACATCGTGGAGTGATATGATTATATGGGGAGGGATATTTGCGACTTGATTGGGTGACTTGACTTTATGCAGAAATATGACATCGTGGAGGGATATGATTATATGGGGAGGGATATTTGCGACTTGATTGGATGACTTGACATTATGCAGAAATATGACATCGTGGAGTGATATGATTATATGGGGAGGGATATTTGCGACTTGATTGGGTGACTTTACTTTATGCAGAAATATGACATCGTGGAGTGATATGATTATATGGGGAGGGATATTTGCGACTTGATTGGGTGACTTTACTTTATGCAGAAATATGACATCGTGGAGTGATATGATTATATGGGGAGGGATATTTGCGACTTGATTGGGTGACTTGACATTATGCAGAAATATGACATCGTGGAGTGATATGATTATATGGATGGGATATTTGCGACTTGATTGGGTGACTTGACTTTATGCAGAAATATGACATCGTGGAGTGATGTGATTATATGGGGAGGGATATTTGCGACTTGATTGGGTGACTTGACTTTATGCCGAATTATGACATCGTGGAATGATATGATTATATGGGGAGGGATATTTGCGACTTGATTGGGTGACTTTGCTTCATGGAGAAATATGACATCGTGGAGTGATATGATTATATGGGGAGGGATATTTGCGACTTGATTGGATGACTTGACATTATGCAGAAATATGACATCGTGGAGTGATATGATTATATGGGGAGGGATATTTGCGACTTGATTGGGAGACTTGACTTTATGCAGAAATATGACATCGTGGAGTGATATGATTATATGGATGGGATATTTGCGACTTGATTGGGTGACATGACTTTATGCAGAAATATGTCATCGTGGAGTGATATGATTATATGGGAGGGATATTTGCGACTTGATTGGGTGACTTTACTTTATGCAGAAATAAGACATCGTGGAGTGATATGATTATATGGGGAGGGATATTTGCGACTTGATTGGGTGACTTGACTTTATGCAGAAATATGACATCGTGGAGAGATATCTTTATATGTGGAGGGATATTTGCGACTTGATTGGGTGACTTGACTTTATGCAGAAAAATGACATCGTGGAGTGATATGATTGTATGGAAAGGGATATTTGCGACTTGATTGGGTGACTTGACTTTATGCAGAAATATGACATCGTGGAGTGATATGATTATATGGGGAGGGATATTTGCGACTTGATTGGGTGACTTTACTTTATGCAGAAATATGACATCGTGGAGTGATATGATTATATGGGGAGGGATTTTTTTAACTTGATTGGGTGACTTTACTTTATGCAGAAATATGACATTGTGGAGTGATATGATTATATGGGGAGGGATATTTGCCACTTGATTGGGTGACTTGACTTTATGCAGAAATATGACATCGTGGAGTGATATGATTATATGGGGAGGGATATTTGCGACTTGATTGGGTGACTTGCCTTTATGCAGAAATATGACATCGTGGAGTGATATGATTATATGGATGAGATATTTGCGACCTGATTGGGTGACTTGACTTTATGCAGAAATATGACATCGTGGAGTGATATGATTATATGGGGAGGGATATTTGCGACTTGATTGGGTGACTTGCCTTTATGCAGAAATATGACATCGTGGAGTGATATGATTATATGGATGAGATATTTGCGACCTGATTGGGTGACTTGACTTTATGCAGAAATATGACATCGTGGAGTGATATGATTATATGGATGAGATATTTGCGACTTGATTGGGTGACTTGACATTATGCAGAAATATGACATCGTGGAGTGATATGATTATATGGGGAGGGATATTTGCGACTTGATTGGGTGACTTGCCTTTATGCAGAAATATGACATCGTGGAGGGATATGATTATATGGATGAGATATTTGCGACCTGATTGGGTGACTTGACTTTATGCAGAAATATGACATCGTGGAGTGATATGATTATATGGGGAGGGATATTTGCGACTTGATTGGGTGACTTTACTTTATGCAGAAATATGACATCGTGGAGTGATATGATTGTATGGGGAGGGATATTTGCGAATTGATTGGGTGACTTGACTTTATGCAGAAATATGACATCGTGGAGTGATATGATTATATGGGGAGGGATATTTGCGACTTGATTGGGTGACTTTACTGAATGCAGAAATATGACATCGTGGAGTGATATGATTGTATGGGGAGGGATATTTGCGAATTGATTGGGTGACTTGACTTTATGCAGAAATGTGACATCGTGGAGTGATATGATTGTATGGGGAGGGATATTTCCGACTTGATTGGGTGACTTGACTTTATGCAGAAATATGACATCGTGGAGTGATATGATTATATGGATGGGATATTTGCGACCTGATTGGGTGACTTGACTTTATGCAGAAATATGACATCGTGGAGTGATGTGATTATATGGGGAGGGATATTTGCGACTTGATTGGGTGACTTGACTTTATGCCGAATTATGACATCGTGGAATGATATGATTATATGGGGAGGGATATTTGCGACTTGATTGGGTGACTTTACTTCATGGAGAAATATGACATCGTGGAGTGATATGATTGTATGGAAAGGGATATTTCCGACTTCATTGGGTGACTTGACTTTATGCAGAAATATGACATCGTGGAGTGATATGATTATATGGGGAGGTGTATTTGCGACTTGATTGGGTGACTTGACATTATACAGAAATATGACATCGTGGAGTGATATGATTATATGGGGAGGGATATTTGCGACTTGATTGGATGACTTGACATTATGCAGAAATATGACATCGTGGAGTGATATGATTATATGGATGGGATATTTGCGACTTGATTGGGTGACTTGACTTTATGCAGAAATATGACATCGTGGAGTGATGTGATTATATGGGGATGGATATTTGCGACTTGATTGGGTGACTTGACTTTATGCCGAATTATGACATCGTGGAATGATATGATTATATGGGGAGGGATATTTGCGACTTGATTGGGTGACTTTGCTTCATGGAGAAATATGACATCGTGGTGTGATATGATTATATGGGGAGGGATATTTGCGACTTGATTGGATGACTTGACATTATGCAGAAATATGACATCGTGGAGTGATATGATTATATGGGGAGGGATATTTGCGACTTGATTGGGAGACTTGACTTTATGCAGAAATATGACATCGTGGAGTGATATGATTATATGGATGGGATATTTGCGACTTGATTGGGTGACTTGACTTTATGCAGAAATATGACATCGTGGAGTGATATGATTATATGGGGAGGGATATTTGCGACTTGATTGGGTGACTTGACTTTATGCAGAAAAATGACATCGTGGAGTGATATGATTGTATGGAAAGGGATATTTGCGACTTGATTGGGTGACTTGACTTTATGCAGAAATATGACATCGTGGAGAGATATCTTTATATGTGGAGGGATATTTGCGACTTGATTGGGTGACTTGACTTTATGCAGAAAAATGACATCGTGGAGTGATATGATTGTATGGAAAGGGATATTTGCGACTTGATTGGGTGACTTTACTTTATGCAGAAATATGACATCGTGGAGTGATATGATTATATGGGTAGGGATTTTTTTAACTTGATTGGGTGACTTTACTTTATGCAGAAATATGACATTGTGGAGTGATATGATTATATGGGGAGGGATATTTGCCACTTGATTGGGTGACTTGACTTTATGCAGAAATATGACATCGTGGAGTGATATGATTATATGGGGAGGGGTATTTGCGACTTGATTGGGTGACATTACTTTATGCAGAAATATGACATCGTGGAGTGATATGATTATATGGGGAGGGATTTTTGCGACTTGATTGGGTGACTTTACTTTATGCAGAAATATGACATCGTGGAGTAATATGATTATATGGGGAGGGATATTTGCGCCTTGATTGGATGACTTGACTTTATGCAGAAATATGACATCGTGGAGTGATATGATTATATGGGGAGGGATATTTGCGACTTGATTGGGTGACTTTACTTTATGCAGAAATAAGACATCGTGGAGTGATATGATTGTATGCGGAGGGATATTTGCGACTTGATTGGGTGACTTGACTTTATGCAGAAATATGACATCGTGGAGAGATATCATTATATGTGGAGGGATATTTGCGACTTGATTGGGTGACTTGACTTTATGCAGAAATATGACATCGTGGAGTGATATGATTGTATGGGGAGGGATATTTGCGACTTGATTGGGTGACTTGACTTTATGCAGAAATATTACATCGTGGAGTGATAAGATTGTATGGGGAGGGATATTTGCGACTTGATTGGGTGACTTGACTTTATGCAGAAATGTGACATCGTGGAGTGATATGATTGTATGGGGAGGGATATTTGCGAATTGATTGGGTGACTTGACTTTATGCAGAAATATGACATCGTGGAGTGATATGATTATATGGGGAGGGATATTTGCGACTTGATTGGGTGACTTTACTGAATGCAGAAATATGACATCGTGGAGTGATATGATTGTATGGGGAGGGATATTTGCGAATTGATTGGGTGACTTGACTTTATGCAGAAATGTGACATCGTGGAGTGATATGATTGTATGGGGAGGGATATTTGCGAATTGATTGGGTGACTTGACTTTATGCAGAAATATGACATCGTGGAGTGATATGATTATATGGGGAGGGATATTTGCGACTTGATTGGGTAACTTTACTGAATGCAGAAATATGACATCGTGGAGTGATATGATTGTATGGGGAGGGATATTTGCGACTTGATTGGGTGACTTGACTTTATGCAGAAATGTGACATCGTGGAGTGATATGATTGTATGGGGAGGGATATTTGCGAATTGATTGGGTGACTTGACTTTATGCAGAAATATGACATCGTGGAGTGATATGATTATATGGGGAGGGATATTTGCGACTTGATTGGGTAACTTTACTGAATGCAGAAATATGACATCGTGGAGTGATATGATTGTATGGGGAGGGATATTTGCGAATTGATTGGGTGACTTGACTTTATGCAGAAATATGACATCGTGGAGTGATATGATTATATGGGGAGTGATATTTGCGTCTTGATTGGGTGACTTGACTTTATGCAGAAATATGACATCGTGGAGTGATATGATTATATGGGGAGGGATATTTGCGACTTGATTGGGTAACTTTACTGAATGCAGAAATATGACATCGTGGAGTGATATGATTGTATGGGGAGGGATATTTGCGAATTGATTGGGTGACTTGACTTTATGCAGAAATATGACATCGTGGAGTGATATGATTATATGGGGAGGGATATTTGCGACTTGACTGGGTGACTTGACTTTATGCAGAAATATGACATCGTTGAGTGATATGATTATATGGGGAGTGATATTTGCGTCTTGATTAGGTGACTTGACTTTATGCAGAAATATGACATCGTGGAGTGATATAATTATATGACGTGATATTTATCACTTTATACGGGGATATGTCTTTGGTGCGTGATATGATCTTCGAATTAATCACTCCATGAGTAATAATATTTAATACGCCCCCACAAAAAAATGGTTATAGAAGCATTGAACTATATAGAATAGTAAATCTGTTCAACTCAATAAGCTTATATGGTTGCAAACAGACAGTTCTTCATATATGAAAACTCACTTTATGTGTGTTATTGTTCCTTGACTCCCGTCGACAGACAGGAAATTCCAAAAGAACACGGGGTATCATTGAACCGATTCACGCAAACCTTTTTCTAAAATTACAAATCTTCTCTTAAACGGTTCGTATATCGTAGATTTGTTCCTCTATCTATTAGGTTGGTGCAAAAATAATATCGTTTTTGACGTTAGAAAAATACGTCAAAAGATGATATTATTTTTGCACCAACCTAATAACAATAATAATAAATTTTAAATCAAATCGGACCCTTTATGAATTGTATTTAGTGCGAGGCGCACGTGCCAACCAAAAGAAGAAAGAAATAACTAAAATAATACATAATATATATATATATATATATATATATGAAGAAAAACAAAAAAAAATTATTAAAATATTTGAAGCATGATGCTAATTAAAATTATTACTTACATAATTTTTTTATTAATTCTATCGACAAAAAACTTTACAGATGTAAAGAAAGAACCGGTTAAAAAAAGGAATTAATATCCCACTGGTCGTGACATGTGCTTGGTAACGATTGCCAGTTTTAAGACTCTCTTATGGAAGATTAGTTACAAATTTCCAGAGTGACTATTTAATAGCTATGCCATGGGTGAATAAACTTTCATATTCCATGGGCCAATAATTCTACACACAAGTTCTCGTACGTCATACAAAGCTTGCATTCTCCATAATCCAAGTAAAAATATTTACATAAATATATTTAGCATTTTCATAAAATTTATCGATATAATATAAAAACAAGAAAAACCATCCTTTCCTTTTAATGAGAACTTTGAGTCTTGCTTTGATATTGCCAAAATTTTCCCACTTATAACTCAATTAGTGACTACCAGTCGAGGGGAATAATTTTAATGTTGTTCCGTCAATCATGGTTTCATTTTTTTTTCTTTTAAACAATTTACACCTTAAAATTCTTGCTTACTTTTGCAAATGGTTCACCAAGAGCAAGTTTTTAGTTTGAGAAAGCTATCACGGGATAGTCATAAATTAATTACGTGAAAACATTTGATATTATCAAATAAGAGATTTCTTAATGTTTAAACTATTCGAAATATTTCCCATCTTTTATTGTCTTATTCACGATGTTTCAGCCGTTGTGCGTCCTTCTTCAGGTGATATAAGGTGGATTTTCTAACCAAACCCTTTATTTCGTCCACGTGCCTTGCATTTTCTGGGTAATGTCGTTTCAGTTATCTATCTTTATTAACTCAACTCTCCGATTTTTTGTTAATCTCTGCTGTGGATTGAACTCACAACTCTTCGAGTAAAGTCACTGGATTACTTCAATTACCTACTGGGCCATACGTCCTTGTGTATGGATATTTGTGACATATAAACCTAATGTCTCAGTAGAGGTTTTTTACCAGAGCTCATATTAAATATTGTTGTTGTTATTGTTTTTCTCTAACAGTCTGTATTACTGATTCCCATATTGTATTCCTATCTATGTTTGACCGGAAAAAGGAAATTTCTTTGTACCACCTTAAGAAGGCCAGAGCGTACAACGGCCGAAATTTCATGAATATCACAATAAAGATGAAGACAATAGTCCGAAGAATGTAAATCGTTCAAATAGATACAATACCTTATCTCAGAAATATTGACATATCCTGAAGAAAGCCAGAGCGTACAACGGCCGAAACGTCATGGATATCACAATAAAGATGAGGATAATAGTCCGAACAGTGTAAATAATGTGAATAGTTTAAAATACCACATCTAAGAAATATAGACATATCCTGAAGAAGACCGGAGCGTACAACGGTCGAAACCTCGTGGATATGTCAACAAAGATGAGGAAAACAGTCCGAATCATGTAAATAGTTACAATACTTCATCTGAGAAATATAGACAGATATTGGAGGGATTTGTTCTTTTTACACTCTTGTTTACACATTTATTCTATTTGCCGTATTCCTTCAAGAAAATGGCGATAATGGCTCTCCTCAATTTCCTGTCCTTCCTAGAGCTTAATAAATGCTGTCTTTTTATTGTTTCTCCTAAACACTGTTTCGTCCTCCATTTAATCAAGCTCGCTCAGTAGGTTATACGTTATTTTCATCTGTGCCTTTTGCCATCAATCTGTCCTGTAAGTATCAAATTTTCTGAGCCCTCTTTCCTCATCATATGACCTCGAAATATCACTGGTAAACGTTCAAGTATAAGTGTTCTTCTTGTTTCCATTTTCTTTATAATTTCGTCGTTGCTCGTCTCTTCAGTCTATGGTATTCTCAAAATGCTACTGTTGTAACAAATCTCAAAATATAGGATAGGCATCTATTGACCCTAGAATAAAGGTTAAGATTTTTTTTCTTTGATTTTGTTTAGAGGCATATCAACTTGTATGGGTTATTTAATATCGAAATCTAAATGTTTTGTAAGCAATTGTATACCTTCAACTACAGATAAAATATATGTTTGGTCATTTTGCTATAAAATGTATTGTTGGTAATTCTACTATAAAATGTATTGCTGGCCATTTTGCTATAAAAATGTATTTTTATACTATCATAGTGTTCTGTTTCTGTTTGAAGGTTCCCCATTTATCCGTAGCTGGGAAACCTAACAGGTGCTACTACACGGGTTTTTGGTAGACCTTGGAACAACAGCAATTAAGGGGTTATTGCATATTCCTCAAAACCGATCAGAAGGGGTTATATGCGTGTTTTACATTGTAGTTTTTACGTTATATTTGGGAATACAGTTTGATTTCTTTAAGAAATTGTAGGATATTATATGGATTAATGTCATAAAAGAGTTCTTTCATGTCTGGTCGGTTGATATTGTGCAGCGGCATATCAGCATCTCTATGGGTTATTTAATGTCGAAATTTAAATATTTAGAACACAATTTTATGACTTCAACTAAGTATGTATTCGTACGCTTCATTGGAGTAACGTCTATCGCAGACAACTAATCAACAGTCGAGGCAGTAGTGTATGGGCGTGATGAAATTTGACGCAATATTTTTCAAGTCTAAACAAATTTTATCACGCACCCGGAAAAAAATCATATTGCACACGACTACAAATGACTTAATCTGAGGAAGAAATAGAAATCGATTACACCCTGTCATTCCAGTGCGTCTAAAACTGACCGTATGGTGAATGAAAGGAAACTAAATTGTTTGTTTCAATTAGTTTGCACAAGAACGTATATTTGTGTTACTTTCATATCTAGGTTGGTGCATTCGCGGATAAAATTCTAATTCAATATTCGTTTTTGTTTTGTTTTTTTCAGCCAACCAACGTTTATATTGAACTAGAGTTTTAATTATCTTGTTCTCCATTTTTGATTTTTTTTTCTTTGTGTGCGTGTAGACATGTGTGCGGGTGTGTTTTTGTCTGTATTGCTTTTGCTTCTTTTACAAACTGAAGCCAGCTCTAATTTCACCACAGAGAAAGGCAAATAAATAGCAAAAAGAACATCAACATTACAAAAACAGTCAAGGTAGCCCCCCCCCCCGCAAAAAAAATCAGTTCTTCGCTTGGCTTTGGTTCTGTTTGAAGATTTTATCTGTTATCTCTCCGCTTCATTGACCTGAACGTCCAACAAATAACACATCATCCGTTTCTTTACATTTATTCGTGTTTTGATTTCCTTATTTCTTCAAGACTAATGTAATAACGGAAATAGTCCATGGTTCCTTTGCATTGCCAAGACTGAAATCATTTCATTCGTTCATTGACACTATTCTGATTCGTGGGGAATGTAGCCGGTTGTTGATCGTCTGGTAAAGAATTTTAAAATTTAACGATTAATGTATGAAAATTTCCGCTTTCTCTATTAATTTATCATCGTCACATAAAAGTATTTTATCACAGTCTATCTATCTATCTATCTATCTATCTATCTATCTATCTATCTATCTATCTATCCATCTATCTATCTATCTAGCTAGCTAGCTAGCTAGCTAGCTATCTAGCTATCTATCTCAGTTTGCTCATACATATATATATATTAAATTCTCTTCATCTATCTATTTCGGTCTGAAAATCTCTCTGTCTCTCCCTCCTTCTCTCTCCCTCCCTCTATACACATGCTCAAGGAAAAGAAAATGCTATGCAAGAGAGAGAGAAAAAGAAATTGCCAGGAGGTTCTTGAATAAGACAGCAGAATAAATTAGGGATATTTGCATACCAAAAAAATATATAGCTAATATGGAACCTGGATAACACTCATATTCGGACCAACAGAGGAAAAAAAAACGAAAAATAAAACAATTCATATTTATAGCGTAAATTCCGATCAGGATAAAGATTGAACCTGGGCTGACGGTCTCTTATTTATTGACCGTGAACTTACAAGTATTTATATTCAAGAGCAAAAATTTAAATTTAAGAACATTAGACTGCCTTCTTAAATATGTAAATGACTTCACATATCTATCTATCTATATCTATATATATATAAACAATACGATTTCCACTGAAAATTACACCATCTACAAAATCATCTGTTGGTGAGTAATTCCCATTTCATTGTTTATTCCTGGGTTCGTTGTTGTTGATATATATATATATATATATATATATATATATATATATATATATATATATATATATATATATATATATGTGAGGGTGTGTGTCTGTGTGTGTACAAATTATTCCTAGGTATCTGGTCGGGTCACTGGAACGTTTATGCTTCAGGTCTATAACACGTAGAAGTCAATTTCGATATTAGTTTAATATTGCTGCTACACATCTCTATGCCGTAGGTTTCTCTTGGTTTTACTTCTGTTTTATTCTTCTTCGTTGTAGTAAATGGAGTAGTTGTATTCGCCTCCACAAAAGTATTACAATTGATTGATTTTGTTGTTGATTAACCTTTAGGTTTGTTACTTTTATAAAATACAGTATTTAGACGATGTTATAACATCAACTGTCAAAATGAGGAAGTTTATAAAAGATACTGGCTGACAATGAATTTCCCCTGGAAACCAAAGAGAAATTTGAATAATATTCCATTTCACTGATTTTCTGTCGATAAATCAATGCGAACAGACAATCGAATGAAGAAAGGAACAAAGAAAATACACTAAAAATAGATTTTCCAAACGTAAATCTTTATTTTAAAAAAATATAAAAAGAACCTTGAAGAAATAATCAAAAGCATAACCCGAGTTGGGATTGAAATACTTTCACCTTCCGTATTACTTTCAAGAGAAAAAGAGAACATTACGGATGACGTGTACTCGTGCTAATTGATAGTGTTTAAACTATTATTTCATTATTACTACAGTGTAACCCGGATATAAGAGAAACTAGGATATAAGAGAAACCCTGATATAAGAGACTTCTTCTCCGGTCCCGACAACGCTCTAATATCCGGGTTACACTGTAATAGTAACAATGAAAATTTCACAGTTTTCCTATATGAATTTTTCTGATATATCATAATATTTATTGAACAATCATCATTGGATCTTGAACTATCACCAGTCACGATAAATGAATGTCCCCTCAGGGAGGCTCCGTGCCTTGAGCACCTCTCGGGACTTAAAATCAATCCAGACCACGTGGAACTCTTACATTCGATTCATTGCTAAAGTTGCTGGAAAAATGGTCGGTTCCCTGGAGTGCCCCAGTAAGTACCTGACTCCTCGTTTTATTCTCTACCATTATAATAGCAAAATCCGGTCTAAAATGGAGTCATCTTTAGGCAGAACTTTAGGCTGTACTTACATTCCAGGGTCAATAGAGTTCGAAAGCGTCTCAGCATCCTTGTGAGTGACAGATTATTTCCCACCTGGCAAACCTCTCACATAGAAGAAATGTCGCAAGCCTCTCGCTTCTCTCTCGCTATTTCCATGGAAAGTGCTCAGACAACCTATATTCCTTCGTTCCACCAGTTCTAACCTTCACGGCTAACACCCTCCATACCACTCACATCTTAGCAATCTACCCTCATTTCCTTCCTATCCAATTGGCGAGACGTAAATTCCACTTGAGCAGCTTCTTCCCGCGAATCTCTACACTGTGTAAACGTCTCCCGTGTAGGTGCTTCCCCGATCACTATAATCTTAACCTGTTCAAGTCTAGGTTTAACAGTTATCTTCTCTACATATCCTTATAAACTGTGTCTCTTAAATCTTCCTCTCTAACTGTTTATCATATTATTAAGTTGAATGAGAGATTAATTTATAATTCCCTGTACCACTCCATATAGTACCCGACTCCTCTTACTACCACTCTGACCCGGAGTGGTAGTACCTGTTAAGGTCCCAGCTATAGGCAATTAGTCAACACCCAAACTTGGGTTAAAATACTATGAAAGTGTACAAATAGGTTTTAATACCAGAAATACTGTGTAAAACAATTATTATTATTATTATTATTATTATTATTATTATTATTATTATTAACAGCAATAATTTTTGAAGGAAAAAATCATTACCAGCAATCCTTAAAAAAAAAAAACAACTATGCATTTTTGGAAAAAAATATTAACATCTACACATTTTTTGAGAAAATATGACCAGAAAAAGATTTTTGAAGGAACAAATATTACTAGCAATAAAAATAGAAGGTAGACCAGTACTGAAAGATTTTGTTTTGCGAATGGTAAAAGTAACAGACAAGAAGCGCAGTTTATGAGAATATGAGGAAAGATTAAAATTGCAATGCTCGGAAAGCATCATCTTGGGAGTCGGTTTCACAAAATGGAAGCACGTGGAAAGAAGCTGTTCAATTAGAACTTACTTCTTACTAATTGAATCAGAAAGGAATGATGGAGGTTGATTGCCACTGTGTAAGCGGCGTGGCCGGTCTTATTTTTGAGGACTACGATTGTGAGAACAATGAATGTCACTGATCGGAACATTCTCCATAGAAATAGCGACTGGGTAGCGAGAACATTGATTTGTTTTGTCTTTAGGAAAAGAGGTTGCATGGTGGAAATAATTCACCATCAACAAGGAAGCATATACGCTTTTAGACTCTATCGAGAGTGGAGTGTGAAGACTGGGTAGTTACAGCCCAGAATAAGAAACTTAAGCTGCTTGAACATGTATCGTCTGATTTCTGAGAGAAAACAGACCCTATTTTGTTAAACTTTTCAATTTAAAAATATTTTTGGTCCATTACGATTTGTGAGAAAATAAGTGCGTTTGGTTTTCACTCGGAACTAATCACAAGGTTTCCTTCCAAATTCTTGGTGAATAAAAGCAAAAAAGAGAATCGAATTCGTGGAGTCGACGAACAACTGCTACAGCGACCCAGATTGGCCCGGTCAAGAAACAAACAGAAGAAATTTGACGACCACCAGAAGAGAATGTGCACATCAAAGTCGATTCCACATCAAGAAAAATTCTTCGGCTGGTCGGTTGTTCTGGTATTCGTTGTTACCGCGAAGTTTGTTTCGAAAATTCTATCTATTCTTTGAAAATTATTTAGAGAAATTGTTTTTTTCTCTCTTTTTTCATTTATTTTTATGTTGTTTACCTTTTGGCGGCTTGGATTGATGAATCGTAGAGCCGAGTTCGAATTCCATCACATTCACTTACGTGCTAATACCCTTGGGAAAGGTATGAATCCTCTTCTTCTCCTCCCAGCTATAGGTAAATAGATCGGATGCTATAGCCTTGGATAGCAACTGCTCCAACACAGAAAAAAATGGAAACCTACTCCGGAAAAAATCTGCTTCGTCAGTCATGTATCGAACGATACATGATCTCCTATGCGTGTATCACGCATGGCATATAACTGACTGACCTTTTCTTAAGACCTTGTGCAGTATAGTAATTTTTATTATAAAAGAGGCATATTTATTTGCAGAGATTATTCGTACATACATGTTATTAGCCATCATTTGGAACACAAAGCACTTAATTTGTGTAATTCTCACATTTTTGTGTGTTAATAAATTTATCGACTGCTTTTTTAAAACTCGGCTCGTGTTGTTTGTCTTTGTTGCCATGCTCTTATAAATTAAACGTTACATCAAACATTTGTTTGAACTATATTTTTTCGTAAGTTTTGTTTACCAAATATAAAACTTCTTTACCAGAGATGGCAGCAATCCTCCATTTTCGGCCTGATGTAGCTCTTGTAAACATAGATCCTACTTGAAGGAGTCAGGTTCTTACAAGACTGGTACACGAAATTTGTCAAGTATCTTTATCGATAGATTATATACCCAAGTTCCAGTTGAGTTCTGAGGTTTTTGACGTATTGAATCAGACCAGCCAAGTTTTCTTAAATTGAGTTCTTAAAGCTTGGACAAAGGAGAGATCAGCTCTCAATCACTGGTCATCTAGAATTTTTCGAGGTGCACACATATACCGTTGTATCATCAGTATAGATATCCACAAAAAGATCGGAGTATAGGCAGATCATTAATGTAGGGCAGAAAGAAATTTGGAAGGAGAAGTGAGTCATGGATATACAGGGAGGAATCTTCTAATTTCATTAATTAATAAAATAATCTCCCTATAATTAGTACATATTAATATAATAACTTCCTAAGTAAAATTAAAGACTCACATGCGAAAGAAAAAAACTTCTGATAATAGTAAGCACTTAACTAAATAAGCGTTTTTTACGACGGAGTAAAACTGATGTTAATGAAAATTATATTGGTGATGAAGTAGAGGTTCGGTTTTCTATTCTTATCAAATAATAACCAGATACCTTAGCACTGCTGCATATTAATATATTAACTGGAAAGTATATATTAAGTGATATAGTGGAATAAACCTAATAAAAATGTAAGGACTTAATAAAACACGGCGCCAAAATAAAGTCGCAGCTAAATTATTAATAAAAATCAAATATGGCCTCTTTATTCGATTCAATTTTAGTTTAAGCTTTGCCAGTCTTTTTCAACCTTTCAACTTTCTATTATTTTTTTCCATCGATAATCCTTTTCTTTCTTTCTCACCTTTCAATTAGCTCTTTTATTTTATTTTGTCTTTGACAATTTTCTTCCGTTCTTTTTTCTTTCCTGCCTCAGATCTCTATTCATCATATGACGCATTGTTAAGATTTTAGTGTACTATTATGACACCTTTGTTTCTTAGTAGGTTAGGGCATACTTTACGACCTTGCTTGTCTCCTGCCCGTAAATTCTTGGCATTACAGCAGCAGACAAAGAAAAAAAGAAAGAATATTAAAGCAACAACATTATCATATGTTTAATGTCAGCTTCAGTGAAATGGAAAAAAAAAAACTTGTTAATTTTGAATCTTTTCATTTCTATTCTCTTACTTCTTTAAATAATGCCCTGCATTCACAGATGATTGTCTTTGTAATATTTTGTAAAAGTTGTTAAGCGAAAATGTTTAACAACAGTAGAATTTTTATGTGTATTTCATAGTCTTGCAACTTGCAATTACCTTATTCAACAGAAAATTAAACTAGAGAAAACGTGAATTTTTCACAGGTACTGCTAATTTTAATTATTATAAATATATCATTTATCTCTTGTTTTTCAAGTTTCGGTCTTGTGTTCTTTATTTGATTAATAAACATTATAAAACTAAGTTTCATTTTTTTAAATCGAATTGAAAGGCAATAAAAAATAAATTTATAAACTTAAAGAATTAAAATATGTAAAAATAGGCTTTATCTTATTTTCAATATATTTAAAACCAATTAGTAACAATCTAATTTCTCTTCAAATGTTTTTTTAAATTCCAAGAATTAAACAAGTCTACTCTAATCTTTGCAGAACGTTTCAACCAAAATGAATGCGCTTGTTATTGTTACAAATATAAGTACATCCACAAAAACGCTAAAAAATCAGCGATGAAAACATGCTCCAAATGTAATGAAAGTATAGGTTTATCTTCAAAATGTTTATGTTATTATTAAGGGAAAGAATCAGAGTATTTTTGATTATTTAATTCAAATTTTACTTCTTTTTAGGACATTCTAAATGTTTAATTAAAAGAACTTGTTTTCTTTCGTCAGTGGTTATGCTAATTTTTAGCAAAGTTTGGCCTCTTTTTTTTCGGTGACAGAAACATTAATTTTGAAATTTTTGCAAAAATCAAATGATTGTCGTATTTCAATAAAATTATCACGACTCATTCACAAATGAATGAAATTACTTTTAATTTTTTTTACTAGAAAATCTTGATAAAAATATTTTTATATGTATTTCAACCAATTAATTTATGAAAACTTGAGAAATTCAACGAGATAATTTTTAGTGAGTATATTACTTAAAATCAGAATTTTTGAAGAATTTAAATCAGCAAATTTGTTTTGCAAAATCGGACACGGCCTTACCGAATATCTGTTCTGAATCGAAAAATAAAGAAATGCTATAAAAGTAAGCCATTATTTGATTAGAGAAGCTTGGCTGTAATAGAGTTACCTACCTTTTCTATGCAGCTGCCATTTTGCGAAGTCATTTTTAAGACAACAGCTTATCGTCTCAAGTTATTTACAATGCCGGGAGATGAAAAAAAAGACAGAAAAAGTTCAATGATCTCGCTTGCACTGGCGTGACCAGGTGGCAGAGTTTTTATCCCAATTAAAAGTTGTCAGAATATGTTTACGGAGCCAGGAGGTGAAAAGAAAAGTATAAAATCATAAAAGGGTAATTATCTCCCTTGCACTGGTTTCAACTAAGAGTAGTGTTTTCGTGACAACGGTAGATATTTACAAAGCCAAGAAAACAAACATTATCAAAGTGCAGTTATTAACGTTGCATTGACCTGACAAGGTAACACGGTCAGACTGTCATTAGACCTTTACAAAGCCGAGGAATGAAAAGAAAAAGCATATATTATGAAGGAGAAGTTATATTCCCTGCAATGGTCTTGCGTGGTCTTTATGACAATGTCGGAATGTCTAAAATCGTAGCTATAAAGAAAAGACATATACCATGAAAGAGTGATTATGTTCCTTGCACTGGTGCGCTGTGTCATTATGGCAATAGTGGGTTGTTCAAATATGTATAAAAAGTCAAGAATTGTAAAGAAAAAGGCATATATTTTGAAAAAAAAAATTATCTCCCTTATACTGGCGCTACCACTTTATGGGAATGACAGAAACGTCAAAGATATTTGCAGAATCTGACACAGGGAACAGCAGAGAGCAACGACAGTAACGGAAAACTATTTCAATACACCCCAAATAAATCTGTCTGATAATCGTAATTGTGTACTAAATGTCGACATTTTTAGGTAAACTGACTTTAATAGCTGGTAGAAATATTTATTTTTGCAACAGTTCAGTACACTTTTCTTTGTTTCTATTGCTTCAAATCTGAGAGGTTGTCTAACATTCACTGCCATATAGGAGGACTCATATTACATAACAGTTCAGTACACTTTTCTTTGTTTCTCTTGCTTCAAGTCTCTTCATCTGTGAGGAGATTGTTCAGCATTCACTGCCATATAGGAAGACTGATAGTATATAACAATTCAGTAAACTTTGTTTTTCTTGCTTCAAGGCTCTTCATCATCATGTGAGAATGTCCAGCATACGCTGTCATATAGGAGGACTCATATTACTTAACAGATCAGTATTCTTTGTTTTTTTTTTGTTGTTTTTTTTTTTTTGCTTTAAGTCTCTTCATCTGAGAGGTGATTGTCCAGCATTCACTGCCATATAGGAGAACTGATATCACATGACAGTTCAGTACACTTTTCTTTGTTTCTCTTGCTTCAAGTCTCTTCTTCATCTGTGAGAAGATTGTCCAGCATTCACTACCATATAGGAGGACATATTATGTAAGAGTTCCGTACCATTTTCTTTGTTTCTTTTTGCTTCTGTGAGAAGATTGTACAGCATTCACTACCATATAGGAGGACTGATATTGCACAACAGCTCATTATTCTTTTCTTTGTTTCTCTTCCTTCAAGTATCTCCTTCATATCAGAAGAGATTGTCCAGCATTCATTGCCATAAAGGAGGACTGATATTATCCCTATTAAATAAGAACAAAGAAGTCGAACTAAAGAGATTTAATTTCTTTTTAATTTTTTCTTTTAATTTTTTATTTGATTTAATACTTTCCGTCTTTCCGCTCCAACTTTTATATCGTTTTGTAAATAATAAAAACAATAATTGTATATATACCATATAGGTCAACTGTGAAAACGCGTTATTTTAGTGAATGTTCGAACCTAATAATGAAATAAGAGTTCTTGTGGTGATAAACGGAAGAAGTCATATGTCAGTTGTTAGAAGGAATAGGTCGTGAATTGAACTATGGAGGCGCACGTTAGTTACTCATAATCAGCCTCTCATCATCTCCCTTCGGCCAAATGCCATTTTATTTCGTTAAATAAACTGGCTTTAATAAAATATTCTGATTTGTATAAAACGGGAGATTGGTTTTCTATTGTAAAGATGTAGTAATTGGAAAATATATTTAAAGAGGCACTTTTATTAAACTAGTAATTGGAAAAATTATATTAAAACTCATATATGAAAACTTTATATGAGGTGTAAGTACTTAAGAAAATATGACGGCGTTATTAAATTAGAATTAATAAAATTCTCTTGGATATAAAGTGGAACAAAATTTGCCTAGGTATTATTAGCAACTTGAACAGTTAGGAAGACTTTATTTATCTTGAAAAGATATTAGTATAAACCTGAATATATCACTGTGAGCAAACCACTTACATGGATAGAAACATTATGTAAAAACGATTGACGAAATACGTCACAAAGAACATTTTTTTAATCAGTTCACCCCAAGGAAGGCAATAATGTCACTAATACGAAGTAAAATGGAATGGCAAGATTAGAAACCCACTTTTAAAACAGTTCGGTAAATTTAATATATTTGGAAGCGATATTACAGTAATCCAGAACTGATACTGGGAGTAAACTAACTTAATATGGATAGAAAATGAATCCAGTAAATGTATTAGGTTGGTGCAAAAACGATGTCGGTTTTGACGTTAAAAATACGTCAAAAACGGACATTATTTTTGCACCAACCAAACAGCAAAATAGAAAGGCCTGAAAGACAAGGATTCGTGGATTTATTTAAACTTTATAGGCGAGAATTAGAAGTTCTACAAGAATACATTTTACTGGCAGTCACAACCTCAAGAACATTAGATATATAGATGACGCACTGTTGATTGCAGACACAGAAAGAAAAAATAGGAATTCCTATATTGAAGGAAAGCTAGAAGAAGGGACTATACACCAACAGTAAGACAATAAAATATATGGTTGTCAGTAAAGAGAAGAGCCCAACATGCAAATTATAAATTGGAGATGCCAAAACCAGACAAGTAAAAAAAAATATCAATGTCTAGGAGGTGTTTTAACTGATGATGGAAGAAGAAGAAGAAGAAGAAAGAAGTAAAAGCATGGCTCTTTCTCCCCCCCCCGTCTAAATTGAATCTTTCTTTCTTTCTTTCTTTCTTTCTTTCTTTACCTTTTGCTTCCTTTCTTTTTCTTCCTCCTAACATAAATGTTCCTTTTTCATTTCTTTCATTTTTCTTTTTTCTTTCTTTCTTCTATCAACTTCTTTTTCTTTTTATATAGAATACATTCGAACACTTCTTCTTTTCTTATACGATTATTTCTTTCACGTAGGGAAACACGACTGAAATATTTACCCATATTACACGATTCTACACTCATTATCCTCACACTTTCCCCCTTTGTTACCTCCTGTTGGCCAACTGTAATATAATGAAAGTGAATCATTAATTATTCGATTACCAAATTATGCCACTGCTTCCATCCACTAACGGGCAAATTCGTCTTCGCAGTGGAACAAACAATTTTTGCAAAGATTTTCTCCGATTGTTGCAGGTGGAGATGCAGTGGGTATTGGGATCGGGGTAGTAATTGAAAGACAGGGGACCTCAGTATTGCTGACGATAGATGGTACATTTAAAAACTTATTTGTTCCTTTTGTCTTTCGGTCGATTAATTGCTATTCATCAAAAGGATTTTTTCGGCCGTTTCTTCATATATTCGGTAGGATTCTTAACTGAGCTCTTTCCTTAATTAGATATTTATTTCTTTCTTCTTGGGTTTTTTTTTATCATTTTTTTCTTCAAACATTTCGTTTTTTTAACATTTTCTTTAATGAATGCCTAACTCTTTATTTTTTTCTTGTTCTTCTTCCTTCTTTTATTTATTTCTTCTATTTCCTTTTCTTCGTTTTTCTTCTTCTACTTTTTCATGCTTATTCTTTCTTCTACTTCTTTCTTTGTTTTTATTCTTCCATTTCTTCTTCATTCTTTTACTTCATTCGTCGTCTTCTTTCTTCTTCTTCTTCTTCTTCTTCTTCTTCTTCTCCTTTCTTCGTTTATATTCTTCTTTTACTTCTTCATTCTTCTTATTTCTTCTACTTCTTATTTCTTCTTCGTTTTCATTCTTCATCCATCTTCTACATCTTTCTTCTTTATCTTTCTATTCAACCTTTTACTTCATACCTCCTCTATTTCTTCATTTTTCTTCTGCATCTTTTCTCTTCTTCGCTTATATTCTTCTCTTACTTCTTCTTTGTCATCATTCTTTTACTTGTTTTTTCTTCTACTTTTTATTTTTTTTTTCTTTTTCGTGTTTATTCTTCTTCAAACTCGAATCTTCAGTTTACTATCTCGAGCCATTATCCATTGTATCACCTGAGATCAACAGTAAAAGTTTGAGGGCCAAACATTTTTTAAACAGGGCCAACTTGGAAGAGGTGAATATACATTAGGCCAACTATTCCATTTGGCATTCTTTGAACCATTAAAATTAAATTCAAATTAATTCTCATTATTACAAATAGCATATTTATTCATATCAGATGACTAAAACAAATAAACTGCCTGTGCTATTTGGAAGGGTGATGCTGAGGTCTGGACTACAGTTTGTACGCCAGGTCTGGTTCAAAGATAGTGGCCCGGTTTAAAAGTAATGGTCTGGCTCAAAGATAGTGGTCTGGTTCGAATCGGTGATTTTATAAATTGGTTGGAAAAGTCAGCGTCAAACCGCCATCTTTTGGTAAAACATGAAATTGCATTACTTCGGTGTGTACTGTACAAACCCTGATCTTCAATACTGGTGGCCCGTAAATAATACATTCTATGACAGAGGATGAGGCCATATGCAATTTGACCGCCGGCATTAATTGTCCCCCGGGATAGACTTTGGACATGCCTGATCTAAGCTTACGTATTTGCAGGTTGTCTCCAGTCTAGGTAAACAACGGAGACATCACGTTGAAGCACCGGTCTCTGTACTATCAACGAATTTAAGTAACTTCGATTCCGGTCAGTAACTAGTTGGGTGTCCACTTGGAAGCTCAAATGGGCTGTAAGCTTGGATGTGGGGGTGGTGTAATGGATAATGGCTCAGAATTGTTAATCGGAGAGCTGAGTTCCAATTTCGATTGGGTTCGTCATTTATGTGCAAATACTCTTGGGAAAAGTATATGGACCGAACGTTTATTGAAAAAGGTTCGTCTACGAAACTCTGGAGTCGGAGTGTTGAATATAACAGCAATCAGCTAAGTGATAATTTTTTTATTTCTATTAGTTTTATATATTTATATATGCAATAAATGTGATGGCCTGACGATTCCGTTTAACACGAAAGAGACATTTGTCTCTTCGTCTCTAGTTGTTGAGTTCACTGTCCACACACACACACACACACACACACACACACACATATATATATATATATATATATATCGTATAATACGCATTTTTTTGCAAAAGCAAAATTAGGGGTGCGTGTTATGCACAGGTACAAAAATCTTTTAAAAACCGCGGTTTCATAGGTCGATTTCAGTTGCGAAATGACTACTCACCACAAACATACAACAATTTGACCTTAACATTCGGCGATTGCGACCCCATAAGAATGTCAAATCCAATCATATGTATCTAACAATACTTACAAATGTAAAATAGAATAAGAATTATCTTAAAACTAAATTAGAATAATATTATTCTATGTTTAAAAGCAATTTTTGTAAAAAAAAAACCCTGAGGAAACAATAAAAGCCTTTCCAAATTGGTGCTACAGAGTCATGAAGAAGAAGAAACTTTCCATCCAGGAAAGAACCTCAATTGCACAAAAATTGCCTCATGATGAAGACCAAAAGATTTCATTGAATTGATTTCTTTGCCCCTTTATTTATTATATTCTTTGTTAAATATTCCTCAGACCAACTCTTATTCTGTCTACTTTTTAAGCACAACTCGTGTTATGTATATCTAACTCGAACTACATATACATCCGGTAGATTGCACATTCTATCGAACAAAAACAGTTTAATGAGTCTGCGCAGTAGGCACAATATAGGTATTTCGTTTCCTTTTAGAATTGTGATGATCGAGAATTTTGATAAAACACTTCAATTACAGTTTGTATAAGAGTAGTAAACGCTAACCGTAATGAAATTGGAGAGGTACAATTTATAGGGGTTGATTAGCAAACAAGGGGTGCGTATTATGCCTAATGGATTCTTCTTCGCCTTATTCACGACGTTTCGGCCGTTGTACGCTCCGGCCTTCTTCAGGTGAATTTCGAACCGAACCATTTATTTCGCCCACGTGTCGTGTCTCTTCCGGATGTTTAAGTATTTGTTATCACCCTTCAACGCTCCAAGTTTTTTTTTTTTTTTTATCTCACAACACTTTGGGTCAAGTCTTTAGATTCGACCAACACTTTTATCCAGTGGGCCATGTGTCCTTGCAGATATTTAAAGATTCAGATCATGACAACAATATTCAATGCATGGACGAATAGTAGATTTATAAATGTGTAAAATGACTTCTGACAAGAAAAAATGTCTGGCATGACAAAATGAACCGACCTTCCAAGCTGCAGATCTAACAATAGATTCAATCACTCCAATTCATGTTAGTGGAAAACGTGAGACCAGGATGTGTTGCTCTCCTAGAGGTTAGCATCACCCATACTGATGAAATGCAAAAAGCTCTATACGGTGATTAAAAGATAACAGTTTCGTTTTGCAGACGCTAAAGTTAACAACATATATTTTGCTTCAGTTAACAACTTATTGGAGGTCTTTTTACAGATCAGCGGCCAATTTTACTTTGTAGAACTGATCAAACTTATTATTAAGACTGGAGTAAATCTTTGTGACATCAGTATATATAAATATTTGGGTACTTTTAATTAGTAGGTAACAATGTAAGTTCAATGATAGGCATAAAATAATCGTTCAACATTACCATCATTAGCATACCAAACACTGTCAAACATCTTGAATATATCTAAGGATACAATTCAGCTACGTCGTTCTTAAACGAGAATAAAGCCTAGAGAGATCGCGTCTTAATGTGAAATAATCTATAAACGTGATCGTTCCAAATGATCTGCATTACACACCCTAGATTAAGTCAAGGGTTCAGCTGGAAATCAACTGAAGGTTACCTTGATAGTCACGTGGAGAAGGTGTTATTGTGTAATATGTATGGACATTGCATATATGAACATTTCACTAATATTAATCGCTATCAACAGTATTGTATTATACATGTATAGAAAAATCGGAAATAGGATATGTTCTTCATTCTTCAGTTTTTCAATGAGCTTATCACCATATCTGGCAGCGAGGCCTCTAATTGGGAGACTGGAGGTATTGAGAGACTGGAGGCATTGGGAGACTGGAGATATTGGGAGACTGGAGGTATTGGGAGACTGGAGGTATTGGGAGACTGGAGGTATTGCGGAGCGTGATATCACTTTTTAATTTGCTGTTGTTCCCAGGTCCATGCTGACCAGAGGTGGTAGCATCTATTATTGTCCCAACTATGAACCCTCAAACAAAATAAAAGACTAAGCAATTATAAAATCAAAAATAAAAGAGAAGGCAATTATAAAAATACATTTTTATAGTAATTATTACCGGCAATATATTTTTATATAAAAAATTACCAACAATACATTTAACTGTAGTTGAAGGCATAAAGTTACGTTCGAAATATATTTAATTAGAGGCAAACAGTTGCATTCAAAATATATTTAGTTGAAGTTATACAACTAAGTTCAAGATATATAAAGTTGAAGGCGTACAATTGGGTTAAAAATATACTTATTTGAAGGCATACAATTACGTTGAAAACATATTTAGTTGAAGGCAAAAAATTGTTTTCAAAATATATTTAGTAGAAGGCATACAGTTGCTTTCAAATTATACTTAGTTGAAGGCATTAGTTGCTTTCAAAATATATTTACTTGAAGGCATAGATTTGCGTTCAAAATTTATTTGGTTGAAGCCATAAAATTGTTCAAATTGTTTTATTTCGACATTAAATAACTTATGGAGTTTGAGGTGAAGCTACGCAGAATCAACCAACCAAATATCTAACATGAAATAAATCTTAAGTGACTTTAATCCAGATAAAATTCTGCAACTCCTTAAATGAATCTATTCCAAAATAACTTCACAAAGTTATAGCATAAAACACCTTTCGCCTTCTCTAGTAATCCTGTCCATACAAACAAGTATATTCACAAAAGCTGAGTATCAGCTACCATGTATTCAATTGTGAAATCAGAATAACATATGTTATATTTTATTTCTTCAAATCTTTCAAGAAAATTAAATTTCGGCATTAAATGACACATAAAGAGTTGATATATCGTTAAACAAACAAATCACTCAAAGGATAATGTCATACGGCGCTAATAGAAGACACAGGAATATAACAGTATGAATTTCTAGACAAGGTAATATAAGAAAACAAGAAAAAAGTACTAATGTTCAAACATAATAAGAAATAATACACAGTCGTTAACAAGAGACAACGCTTACGATAAAAGTTATGGATTCAATTATGTGCCATGCGATGATACACGCTTAGACGATCATGTATTTTTCGATACATCACTGACGAGGCAGATTTTTCCCGCAATAAGTTGGCATTTCTTTCTGCGGTTGACCAGTTACCATACAAGACTATAGAACCCGGTCTGTTCTGCTATTTACCCATTAAATCACATACTATTAGCTGGGGTGGCTGGGTTCAAGAAGAGGATCGATAGCTTTACCAAGGTTATTAGCTCGTAAATGAATGTAATGGATTCCATTGGAATTCGACCTCGGCTCTCCGATTCCTCAATCCGAGCTGTATCCACTACTCCACAGTTCCTCTTCGGATTGGTGATATTAAAATGAAGCAAATGCAGAAGTTTATATATCTGGGTGGTGTTTTAACAGTGGACAAAATATAACACCGAAAATGAAAGATACAAATTAAATGATGAAATAAAACGAAATATGCCTTCCAAAAGCTTAAACCATACATTAAGAAACAGGTAAAGTGCTTAACTGCTATATAAGAAGAAACTTGACGCAAGAAAGACGGAGTTCTACAGAATAACGCTCAGAATACCAAGGAAGACGAAGCATCATGTAATCTCCCATATATCCATATAATCTCCTATAAATGGATGACAGAACATAGACTGAGAGGGATGCTCAGGGGACAAACGCAGCATGAAGCTACCAAGGATAGGACGTTGTAGAGAGCCATGATCACATACGTCCTGATAATAATTTATTATCTCTCCCTCAACTTCTTACCTCATTTGTTGTTCTTTTCTTACTTGCATTACTCTCAAATACTCATGTAAAACGTATGCATCCATCTCTCCTCCCCGAAGCTATGGGTTGAACAGCAGGACAAATTGAGTACAATATCCTTGGCTGGCAACCAGTCTATTGTCGAAAAATCTTAGTCTGTCATTAATCGTCTAAGTGTCTATAATGTATGTCACTTGACCGATTGAACAGAGATAAGGAGAGTAGATATTACACTTTCATCCCAGCTCAATGGCCAGAGAGTGAAACAAATGCGTAACTTGGCAAAGAATATCAGTCGTTGCTACATGAGAAAACTGCTAACAAGCAGGACGGATTGACTCCTATAGCCTTGGTTGACAACCAGACTACCTCAGAAAGAAATGGCAGCATGAAAATCTGCTTAGTGAGTCATGAATCAAGAGAGATATGATCGCCCAAGCGTGTATAACGCATGGCACTTACTAGTTAGAATTCTCCAATTATTTTAATTCTCTTGTCTATTATTCTACCTCGGAACTTTTTCTTGTCTCATTTTTTTTTTCTTCTCACCTTTCTCTCATTTCTTTTTGCTCGAAGACGACATTATTTTTGCACCAACCTAATAGCAAACAGCGGCCATACAAAATAGAATAGAACGTGAATATTCCACAAACGCTTGCTAAATCATATCACCTCACTCCAACGCATCGGATTTGCTCCAACCCTATGTCCCAAAGTAGAAGGCGGCTTTTCCTAGCAAAACTCACAAAAGCATCTATTGATCAAGAGACTTATCCCCCTTTAACACACTCCAGATTTTGTCGCCTTCTTTTTCTTCTACGAACGCCATCCTTTTTATTAATA
The DNA here is from genome assembly GCA_963932145.1 of Acanthosepion lycidas. NCBI lineage: Eukaryota > Metazoa > Mollusca > Cephalopoda > Sepiida > Sepiidae > Acanthosepion > Acanthosepion lycidas. Next base: position 29,620,980 of record OZ010604.1, on the reverse strand, counting down.
GTTCCTTAATCGAACAAGGCGCAAATGGGATTTCGATTCGTTCGTGAGTTTCGTGGAGACGGTGGGTGTCAATCAAGACAGCGTTTCCTTCACCGACAGAATGGTTGCGGGGCATGAGTCGTGCAGCTCCCCCGCTATTTCTAATATCATTGCGTTTCATCAAGAAGGTTTTCCGCTTCAAAACGCACAACAACATATCCCATAATTCCTATCTTAATTATTGTCGTATCGTAACAGAATAGATTGGCGAGCAACTTCCTGTAAGGTCTGAAGTATCTTGGATGTTACGTCACTTCCTTCTTCCATATTTGTTTTTAAAAGAATCAGTCATGCAATTGCTATTATCAACAAAACAAACGCGAATGGTTAGAAAGAAGGAATAGAATCGAAAAACCCATATATCTATCTATACATATATATATATATATATACATATATATGTATTGATATATATATATATATATTTATATATATATATATAAATATAAATATAAATTATATATGAGAGAAAATCAAAAATTAAAATTTTTAAACTACCTTTATATTTTACTTCCTAATACATTTGGGTTGACAAATCCTGCAAGGTAGTTCATGTGGAGTGAAATACCTATACAAATGGGGGTATTTTTGAATTTTTCTTCTATGTAATTTAATTATTTATATATGCTCTGTTACAGTAAATTCATTGAGCTCTTTTCTGGATCAGTTTTTAGATTTTATATTATTAGGATTCACTTGGATTATTTCCCTACGGATTTTTACACACACACACACACACACTCACACGCACACACACACATTTTGTATCGTCTTGGCTGAGGAAGAAATGACGTAGGTCGTTACTGATTGGTGGCTTGTGATTTCAAGATCAGAAGTGGCAGTTATTTAATATGTTCATTTGTTGTGGGTTTGGCGGATTTTTGCTTCAGGATCGCCTGCCGAAATGAGTACTGTTTCTGTAGGATCTCTTGTATGATATTGGAAGACCGGAAACTTGTCATGAGCCCAAACGATAACATCACCGACGAGCCGATGATGTGCAATTGTTGCAGTGTTATTATAACAAATGTATGTATTGCAGAAATTATAAGAAATTAGCCATGAACATAAACAGGATATTATGCTTAACAATTCATCAAATGCATCAGTCAAACACATAGTCAAAATACAAATAATTTCAAGCACGAGTTCCATCTAAATTTCAATCCTCAAGATGTTCTTGTGGATCTTATCAATTCAGAGATGTTAGGGAATGAGATAAGAGCTTACAATTTATTGTTTAAATTTTAAGTTCTTATCTCATTTTCTAACATCTCTCAATATATATATATATATATATATATATATATATATATATATATATAGTACACGAATTAATTTCTTGGTGGCTGTAGAAAGGCGATCAAGAAAAATTCATCAAAATTAAACAAGACTTAAACAATACTTGCATCAAAATTAAAGGAAAAAAATAAATAGCAATTGCACTAAAATGAAACAACACATGTGGCAAAATTAAACAAAACTTAAATAAAAAATGCGCAAAAATTAAGGGACACTTAAATAACACTTGCAACAAAATTAAACAACACTTGCGCCATAATTAAACAACACTTAAACAACACATGTACCATAATTATACAACACTTGTATCAAAATTTTACAACACTTAAACAACACTTCCACAAAAATTAAACAACACTTTAACCAAAATTAAACACTTACTACATAATTTCTAAATAAGTTAATTTTTTCTCTGTTTTTCTTTCCTTTTTTGCTTCTTGTGGTTCTTAATTTATTTTGAAGTCTGCTTTCATCATTTAGCTAAACTTTCCACTGCATATCACGAGAATATTCTTTGGGGACCTTCCTCATTAGTTGCATCTTCTTTACATTGCATCCTGAACATTTGTTGAAAGAACGATATCTCTGATTACGAAATTGCGCAATTTTCACTGCCGCCAAATCAGACAGCAGAATAGCATAACAGTTCAATATTCTTCCCTTCATTTATAAGCTTAATTTTAAAACCCATTCGACTTAATTTACTTTCTGAAAAGTGTTTATTATTTTTTTTAATGTCTTCGAATTCATGCAGTTCATATCCTTTGCCAGTTTACCCCATTCCTTATTTAATTAAATTCCACCACTCGCTCAGATTTGGGGACCTGGATCTTGCTATATCAATTTTGCTGACTGTCATGAATTTCAACTTCGGGCAACTAATAGTCAGTGATTTCTTTTGCTTTCATTGGCTGTATTGTCTAAGAGAACTTTCAGACTTCTTTACGATTCTGCGAATAGTATACTGTCATTTTCCTAGTGTGTGTAGTTATGTCGAAGACGTTAGAAACAAAAATGCGCACGTCTCGCTCTACCGTAATCTAATCCCGATGAGAAAGTACTTTCTTTGACGGACAGCTCTTTCTAGTTTTGTGGGTGGGTGTTCGTTTAATCACTGAGCCATTTCTTTCCAGTGACAGAATTATTTCAACACACTGACATATCCCTCACTGTATTTCCATTATGTTCGTCCTATATTTATCAGTCTGTTCATATCTATCTATCTATCTATCTATCTATCTATCTATCTATCTATCTATCTATCTATCTATCTATCTATCTATCTCAGTCTTTTCATATCTATCTATCTATCTATCTATCTATCTATCTATCTATCTATCTATCTATCCCAGTCTTTTCATATCTATCTATCTATCTATCTATCTATCTATCTATCTATCTATCTATCTATCTATCTCAGTCTTTTCATATCTATCTATCTATCTATCTATCTATCTATCTATCTATCTATCTATCTATCTATCCCAGTCGTTTCATATCTATCTATCTATCTATCTATCTATCTATCTATCTATCTATCTATCTATCTCAGTCTTTTCATATCTATCTATCTATCTATCTATCTATCTATCTATCTATCTATCTATCTATCTATCTATCCCAGTCTTTTCATATCTATCTATCTATCTATCTATCTATCTATCTCAGTCTTTTCATATCTATCTATCTATCTATCTATCTATCTATCTATCTATCTATCTATCTATCTCAGTCTTTTCATATCTATCTATCTATCTATCTATCTATCTATCTATCTATCTATCTCAGTCTTTTCATATCTATCTATCTATCTATCTATCTATCTATCTATCTATCTATCCCAGTCTTTTCATATCTATCTATCTATCTATCTATCTATCTATCTATCTATCTATCTATCTATCTATCTCAGTCTTTTCATATCTATCTATCTATCTATCTATCTATCTATCTATCTATCTATCTATCTCAGTCTTTTCATATGTATCTATCTATCCAAGTCTTTTCATATCTATCTATCTATCTATCTATCTATCTATCTATCCCAGTCTTTTCATATCTATCTATCTATCTATCTATCTATCTATCTATTTATCTATCTATCTATCTATCTATCTATCTATCTATCTATCTATCTATCTATCTATCTCAGTCTTTTCATATCTATCTATCTATCTATCTATCTATCTATCTATCTATCTATCTATCTATCCCAGTCTTTTCATATCTATCTATCTATCTATCTATCTATCTATCTATCTATCTATCTATCTCAGTCTTTTCATATCTATCTATCTATCTATCTATCTATCTATCTATCTATCTATCTATCCCAGTCTTTTCATATCTATCTATCTATCTATCTATCTATCTATCTATCTATCTATCTATCTATCTCAGTCTTTTCATATCTATCTATCTATCTATCTATCTATCTATCTATCTATCTATCTCAGTCTTTTCATATCTATCTATCTATCTATCTATCTATCTATCTATCTATCTATCTCAGTCTTTTCATATCTATCTATCTATCTATCTATCTATCTATCTATCTATCTATCTATCCCAGTCTTTTCATATCTATCTATCTATCTATCTATCTATCTATCTATCTATCTATCTATCTATCTATCTATCTATCCCAGTCTTTTCATATCTATCTATCTATCTATCTATCTATCTATCTATCTATCCCAGTCTTTTCATATCTATCTATCTATCTATCTATCTATCTATCTATCTATCTATCTATCTATCTCAGTCTTTTCATATCTATCTATCTATCTATCTATCTATCTATCTATCCCAGTCTTTTCATATCTATGTATGTATGTATGTATGTATGTATGTATCTATCTATCTATCTATCTATCTATCTATCTATCTATCTATCTATCTCAGTCTGTTCATATCTATCTATCTATCTATCTATCCCAGTCTTTTCATATCTATCTATCTATCCCAGTCTTTTCATATCTATCTATCTATCTATCTATCTATCTATCTATCTATCTATCTATCCCAGTCTTTTCATATCTATCTATCTATCTATCTATCTATCTATCTATCTATCTATCTATCTATCTATCTCAGTCTTTTCATTATCTATCTATCTATCTATCTATCTATCTATCTATCTATCTATCTATCCCAGTCTTTTCATATCTATCTATCTATCTATCTATCTATCTATCTATCTATCTATCTATCTCAGTCTTTTCATATCTATCTATCTATCTATCTATCTATCTATCTATCTATCTATCTATCCCAGTCTTTTCATATCTATCTATCTATCTATCTATCTATCTATCTATCTATCTATCTATCTATCTATCTATCCCAGTCTTTTCATATCTATCTATCTATCCCAGTCTTTTCATATCTATCTATCTATCTATCTATCTATCTATCTATCTATCTAACCCAGTCTTTTCATATCTATCTATCTATCTATCTATCTATCTATGTATCTACAGGGTACGATGTCGTCTTATCTACGAAAATAACACTGTCATCTCATTTCAACAGATATATTTACCAACATTGCCCCAAAATAATTTGAAATACTAAAGAGTAAATTTATTAAACAAAATCGCCATTGGCTTCAACCACAGCCTCCAGACGACTTTGGAATTCCCTGAAACTCTTCTCGATGGTCTCATTGTTTAGGTTGGGGAATGCTGTCATAAGGCTTGCCTTCAGCTCATTTTTGATGTTACAAAGAGTTTTGTTGATCTCTTGATCAACTGCACCCGGCTCCTAATAATCAAGGGAGTTGAAGTCTGGGGAGCTAAGGAGCCTGATGTAAGGGGTGATGTGGTCGCAGATATTGTCTGACAGCCATGATTCGTTTTTCTTGCTTGTGTGGCATGGTGCAGAGTCCTGTTGCCAGACATAAAGTCTTCCAGGAGCCACCTTCTTGACTCAGGTTAGCACTACCTCCTTAAAGCACTTGATATATTTCTCCGTATTGAGTTTGAGGCCATGTTGGAAGATGAATAGAGCGAAACGTCACCATCTCTCCATACTTCTTTGTAATCATCATTAGATTCATCTAACACTTTCCAAATCCTCTTTACTGTCCTCAGATAGACATCCAAACTCTGTGAAATGTTCGTATTGGAGCTACCGGCGCGAAGGTCAAGGAGTACAACATGCTGTTTTCAAACTTCTAGCAGGGTGAATTGTGTCATGAGTCACTTTTGCTCAAGGACGATGCCCAACTGACCCTACTATACTGTACAGTCAACAAAATAAAAATAAAAATCAATGCGCATACGCAAAATTAAAAAATGTAAAATGGTGGCAATTTATACATCGCAACCTGTAGCCATCCAGTTTTTATTGATTTTTCTCAGCACTAAACTTTGTTTTTTAAATTTTATTTCACTGTAAATTAGGTTTTGCATATAAATACATATATATACACTGCGTGCCAAATTATTATCGAGATAACTTTTTTTCTAATATTTCAAAAACCGTCCAATCAATTCACACAATGTTGGCAACACTGACCTGCGCAATCACTGAAATTTCCGTACTGATCTGCGCAATGTAAACAAACTGGCACCATATTTGTTATCAGCACGGTGATTTGAGCGTGCCAAATTATTATAAAAGTCTAAGAATTTAGTGAAATGATGGGCCGTAAAAGCAGTTTAAGTGATGCTGAAAAGAAAATGATCAACTCAGAACTCTCAAAAGCTAAATTTATCCTAGAAATTTCTAAAATGATAGGCCTAGAGAAAAAAAAGAAACGGGCCTATATAAAGATGACGGACTTATCCTGGTAAGAGAACCCAATGGCCCCAAATTAGACAGATTTAGGAAAATATAGTAAACGCCATAAAAACAATTGGATTTAAAATAGAAATAAATTCTGGTACAAGAACAGTAAACTTCTTAGACATCACTCTCAAAAATACATACGAACCGTACAAAAAAAGATAATGACACCCCAACTTACATAAACACATTCTCCAACCATCCACCTTCAATCATGCGCAGACTATATGAAAACCCATCTAACATAGACATTTTCAATAACAAAAAACACTATATGACAAATCACTAGAAGAAAGTGGATACAAGCAACAACTACAATACACACCTCCACAACCGAAATGCAAAAACAGAAGAAGAAATATTATCTGGTTTAATCCCCATACAACAAAACCGTCAAAACAAACATACGTAGGGCATTCCTAAACTTAATAGAAAAGCACTTCCCTGAAACACACCGATTAGTAAAAATATTCAGCAAAAATAACGTTAAAATCAGTTACAGCTGCACAAAAACATATAACACAACTAATAGAAAGCCACAACAAAAAATAACAATTTACAATGATGCAACCAGGGAACCTCAATGCGACTGCAGACATAGAACAACATGTCCACTCCAGGGAAATAGCCAACAAACGAATATAATATATAAAGCCAAGGTAGTGCAAACAACAGAACAATGTACTACATCGATACCACCGAGGGACCATTCAAGAAGAGAAAAAACAACCACAACCTTTCATTCTCTAACAGAAAATACTCAAACAGCACTGCACTATCCACATACATATAGCATCTAAAAACAGAAATATTACACCAATCTGGAGAATATTGAAAAAAAAGCACCGGCCTACAACAACATTACAAAATAAAATGCCTACTTTGCCTACACGAAAAGTTAGCAATAATTTCTCATGGGCAACAAAAAATTTTTCTAAACATAAGATCAAAAATAATTTCCAAATGTTGGCATGAAAATAGATACCTATTATCAGAATTTATACCAAACGGATAAAAAAAAGCAACAAACACCGCCACATATACCACAATTGACCCTATAAACATGAAAAGAGAAACCACTGACACCATAACGCCATCAATTATTTTCTAGTTCAAACTACAATCATAATAATTGCAATTATTGTTATTACCATTCCACACCATTACTACTGACTTCTACTACTTTACAATAACTATTTACAACTACAATTGTTATTATCATCACCCGCTACCCCATAACTATTACAACCGCATCACAATTACGATTGCCGTATTAGTCCGCAGTTACCATTAACGTATCAACCCACAATTATAATTACTTCTCTCTCCTCCAGCAAAATTAATACCACCGCATAAATACTAATAAGTATTACAAATTGGAATTTCTAGATTTACAAATGCGCAATCTCCAAAAACAAGCAAATAACCGGCTTTAAAATAATAACAAAACAGCTTATAAAATTAAAAATAATAGCAATTTTTACCTATAATGGTCTTACAGCTTAACAATGAAAAAAATATTCGCTGCACAATCCAACATTGAATTCAACGACCAAATGCGTACGTATGTACACAATGACACATATATACGGATATATGCCAAGTCTCATACTGTTCACATATGTTTATGTTTGTGTGAACTCCGGTGGGTGAGCGTGCGTGTGTGTGTATCTGCGTATATCAATGAGTG
>OZ010604.1:29565658-29608158 GCA_963932145.1 Acanthosepion lycidas | reverse complement strand
AATTAATACATTCATTTTTTCCTCAATAGGAATAAATCGATATGCCTATCGTTTGGCACAAACTCCTCCCCTGTCTTCTGGACAGCAGTAGATGTTTACCATATTTTTCCAGTTTATGATGATTTTCTAAGCATAGGTTAGATGTGGCACAAGGCCGAAAGTATAGGGCACCCAATGAGGATCGAACTCAATATTCAGTCGTGAATAATCTAGCAAGACAGGCTTGCTAACCCGGGCACCACAACCAAGTACCCAAAAGGTGATTTTCTCAGAGCATCTTAGATGAGGCACAATGCCAAAAGTATGGAGTACCAAGTGATCATCGAAATTAGTATTCAGTCGTGAATGATCTAGCCAGATAAGCTTGGTAACCATTACACAACAACCAAGTGACCAAAAGGTGATTTTCTCAACGCAGCTTAGATGTGGCACAAGGCCGAAAGTAAGGGGTACCTAGTGAGGATTGAAATCACTATTCAGTCGTAAATGATCTAGCGAAACAAGCTTGGTAAACCATTACACCACACCCAAGTACCGAACAGTGATTTCTAAGCGTGTCTTAGATGCGTCACAAGGCCGAAAATATGGAACACCCAGTGATGACTGAGCTCAGTCTTCAGTTGTAAATGAGCTGGCGAGACAACCTTGCTAGCCTTTAGATCACCTCAAAGATTCCTATTTATGATCGTGTTTTCAATTCCTTCTAAAGTCGAATTCAACTCCATACTTCTAACGTCTCCGCCTAAAATGCCGATATTTTATCTACTATTTATTTACTTAGTTCCTCAAAGTCAGTAGATAGGTTCGCCTATCATTCAGTTCACACTCTTCCTCGTTTTTTTGGTAAGGAGTAGAGGTTTATCCTTTGATTTCTATTTGAGATTGTAATTTCGATTCTTTCTAAGTTAACTTCAAGTGTATAATTCTCCGCCTAAATCTCTTAACTTTTATTTACTATTTATTTATTTATTTTCCTCAAATGGGGTAGATAGATTCGGTTATAGTCCGGTTCAGACTCCTTCCCAGTATTTTAAACAAGATTAGCGTTTACTCTTTGTTTCCTGTTTGGGATTGGATTTTATCTTTCCTTCTAAAGTGTAATTCAACATTATATTTCTAGTGTCTACCTCTAACAAGCTGAACAACATTTCGAACCAAACCCTTTATTTCGTCCTCATGGACAAATGGCGCAGTGGATAAAGGCGTTAGTTAGATCCAGTGATAGGCTTAAAGAATTGCGAGTTTAACATCTGGCTACAGCAGTGGTGAGCCAAAAACTCGGAGAGTTGAGTTAAAGAGAATCAACTGAAACATCCGGGAGAGGCATGGCACGTGGAACTAGAAAAAATCACCCAAGTGGACAAATTAAATGGTTCGGATCGAATTCCAATCAGCTGAAGAAGGCCGGAGCGTAAAACGCTTGGAACGTTCTGAACATGACAATAAAGATGAGGATAACAGTCCGAATAATGTAAATAATCATAATGCCTCATCTCAGAGATATAGACCAATATATATATATATATATATATATATATATATATATATATATAAGAAAAAAAGGTGTTTCTTTTAGAATCCTATGAAAATGAAAACCATGTTAAAAAACAATATATGCCACAGTTTAACGAAGACATCAAATGTTTTATAAACGACAAAATGTAAGAATTGAATGAAAAAAGAGCAAAAGGGTATAAAAATGAAGAGGAGGATAGGAGGGAAGTAAAGGAGGGAATAAAAATAGAGAAGAAATAAAATTATTAGGTTAGTGCAAAAATAATGTCGTTTTCTCATATAGTAACATATGTGAGAAAACGACACCATCCTAATAAAAGAAAAAAAGACGATATAAAAAATAAAAATAAAAGCAAGAATCGAATCGATGAAAGAGGAAGACGGAAACGAGAGGAGGATAACGTCAGAAGAATTGTGATAGAATTAAAAGACAAAGAGGAAATGAAGGCAAATTGGAATTAGGAATGAAAAGAAAGAATAAATGAAAGCAAGCAAGCAAGAAAGAAAAACTGAAAACAAGCAAGCAAGAAAAAAAAATGAAAGAAAGAAAGAATCAAAGCAAGAAAACAAGCGAGCAAGAAAGAAAAATGAAAGAAAATAATGAAAGCAAGAAAGAACGAAAAATAGAAAGAAAGAAATGGACAAAGAAACAGGGTTTGGAAGCAAGTAGAGAAAAAGAATGAAAGCAAGCACGCAAAAAGAAAGAAGGAATGAAAAAAGAATGATAGCAAGAAATAATGAAAGAAAAAAGCAAGAATGAATGAAAGCAAGAAAGAAAGAAACTACGAAAACAATAAAAATCAACGAAATAAAGCTAGAAATAAAAAAAGGAATAAGGAAAGAATGAAAGCAAGAACGAAAGAAAGAATGAATCAATGAATGAAAAAAGAATGAAAGCAAGAACGAAAGAAAGAATGAATCAATGAATGAAAAAAGAATGAAAGCAAGAACGAAAGAAAGAATGAATCAATGAATGAAAAAAGAATGAAAGCAAGAACGAAAGAAAGAATGAATCAATGAATGAAAAAAGAATGAAAGCAAGAACGAAAGAAAGAATGAATCAATGAATGAAAAAAGAATGAAAGCAAGAACGAAAGAAAGAATGAATCAATGAATGAAAAAAGAATGAAAGCAAGAACGAAAGAAAGAATGAATCAATGAATGAAAAAAGAATGAAAGCAAGAACGAAAGAAAGAATGAATCAATGAATGAAAAAAGAATGAAAGCAAGAACGAAAGAAAGAATGAATCAATGAATGAAAAAAGAATGAAAGCAAGAACGAAAGAAAGAATGAATCAATGAATGAAAAAAGAATGAAAGCAAGAACGAAAGAAAGAATGAATCAATGAATGAAAAAAGAATGAAAGCAAGAACGAAAGAAAGAATGAATCAATGAATGAAAAAAGAATGAAAGCAAGAACGAAAGAAAGAATGAATCAATGAATGAAAAAAGAATGAAAGCAAGAACGAAAGAAAGAATGAATCAATGAATGAAAAAAGAATGAAAGCAAGAACGAAAGAAAGAATGAATCAATGAATGAAAAAAGAATGAAAGCAAGAACGAAAGAAAGAATGAATCAATGAATGAAAAAAGAATGAAAGCAAGAACGAAAGAAAGAATGAATCAATGAATGAAAAAAGAATGAAAGCAAGAACGAAAGAAAGAATGAAAGAATGAATGAATGCAAGCAAGGAAGAATGAAAAACCGGGAGAAATGTAGAAAGAAAGAAATGAATAAAGAAAGGAAGAATGATGGCAAGAAAGAAAGAAAGAGAGAGAGAGAGAGAGAAAAAAAAAAAGAATGAAAACATTCAAGAAAAAGAAAATAGTGAAAGAAGGGAAGGGAGTGTGAAAAAAGGAAAGTGATTACAATACAACATAATTAAGAACGAACGGACGGTCGAAAGAAAGAAAGAAAGAAAGAAAGAAATGATGAAAGAAGAGAAGGGAGAGCAAAAGACAGAAAAATGATGACTAAAACATAAGAAAGGAAAAAGAAATAAAAGAAAGAAAGGGAGACACTGACAAACATAAAATAAATCTGGAAAATCACGTTGAAATTTGCATGTCAAAAATGAAGACAGAAACAAAGAATGGAAAGGAGAAATAAAGAAAGAAACGAAGGAAAGAAGGAAGGAAAAAGCAAAAAAAGAAAGAAAGGGAGAAAGAAATGGAGAACGAAAGAAAGAAAAATGATGGTGATAAAACCTGAGAAAGAAAGAAATGAAAAAATAAAGAAAGAAAGAAAGAAAGAACGAAAGAAAGAAAGTAAGAAAGAAAGGAAAAGGAAGGAACGAATAACGAAAGAAAGAAAAATGCTCAACATAAAACATAAGAACGAAAGAAAGAAATAAGCAAAGAAAGAGAGAAAGAAAGAAAGAGAGGAAGATAGGAAGAAAGAAAGTAAGAAGTAAGAAAGTTAGGAAGAAAGATACAAAGAAAGAAAGAAAGAAAGAAAGAAAGAAAGAAAGTAAAAAAGAAAGTAAGAAAGAAAGTAAGAAAGAAAAGACAAGAAAAGAAAGAGAGAAAGAGAGAAAGAAAGAATGAAAAAGGATGGACATGAAATATATATCGGAAACCACGTGGGAAACTGCATGTAAAGAAAGAGATAAAAAAAGAAAGAAAAAAATTAAATCTAAATGAAATATGGGTAATTCACGTGGGAACATAAAAGTAATTGAATCAACGAATAAGAAAGAGAGAGAGAGAGAGAGAGAGAGAGAGAGAGAGAGAGAGAGAGAGAGAAAGAGAGAGAGAGAGAGAGAGTCAGTAAAAACGGACAATGTCTATAAGTGTGTCATGGAAGTCAAGAAATACACATTAAAGAAGAAAAGCACAGGAAATGGACGACAGAAAATTCATAACAAATTTAAAAAAAAAAATAATTTGATAAAAAAATTAAATTGATTTATTAGAAATAAAATATTTTACTGAAAGATTCGGGAAGAGAAGAGAAACGATTAGATTAAGTTGTGAATGTAGAGCCAAAATGCCAAGGGAATGTAGTGTCGTCCTTAAATCAAGGGAGGTAAGCTAGAAGAAACGCTCAAGGGTGGTAAGCCAAAAGAGAAACAAAAAATAGAAGTATTTGCCTGCACTGGGACATAGAATTGCGGTAAGACTTCAAACATTTTTCATAAAGTGTACATCTTAGAGAAATTCCTTCATAAATATTAATATAGCAATAATGCTAATTATTTTATGAATACATCAATGAAAATAAACTGTAATACAAGAAGACTTACAAATTGATTTACACATTATGTATAAATATATCATTATATATATATATATATATATATAGGAAGACATTTTTTATGTTTAACGTTCTTTTTATAGATACAAGTATTTAAGTAAATGCTCTGTTTATAATAAATACTTAAATACTTGTATCTATAAAAAGAACGTTAAACATAAAAAAATGTCTTTAATAAATAAATTGTCGGACTATGTCTATTTCTTAATGTATAAATATATATATAGAAATAGGACGAAACGAATATAAATTCAAACGGTTAAAAAATAAATTTAAAAGAGGGCTCAATACACATGTAGAGCAATAATTATATAATTTAGACAAGTTTTGTCTATTTCTTTTCAATAGGATCCTCTCTTAATTACGGACAAGATTCTTAGTATCGTTATTAAAGGAAGAAAGAAAATTGCCATATTGATGTATAATCATTTTATTCCGCGAACTTTCGACTTAACACAATGTCGTCAACAGTGTCTTTTTTCAAAGACAAAAAATTGGTGTCTTCATCATTTTTCTAAGATTTTCGAAATTGTTGTCGTCATCTGAAAATTAAAATTTCACATGTGAAGTGAAAAACGATGTTAATGTCCCCTACAATTTTATCCATTCTATCATGTAGACACACGTGAAAAGGTCAAGGGAGGTAACTATGTTAAGGAGAAGATGTCTTAATATTTTTTAAAGAGGAAAAACTATTTAAAACTATTAATCAACATGGTAATTTTCTTTATTTAATAAGGACACTAAAAATGTTGTCCGTAATTACGAGAGGATTGTATTGCAAAGAAGTAGACAAAAGTTATATAAATTATTTAATGAGATATGTGTTGATGAAAACATGCTCCTAATATATATATATATATATATATATATATATATATATATATATATATATATATGTATGTATGTCTATATAAATAAAAAGAAATAACAGTAAGATATATAATCCGGTGTTCTTATAGATATTTTTATTTTTACAAAATAGTGCTCAATGTAAAATTACAGAGCATTAATATTATAAATTAATTGACTTAAAATATGTTTTTTCGCTACACAGATCTAACCATGTTTCAAAAATGGAAGCTAAAAGCCCCCAATTTAATTTTGTAATTAAATTAAAGACATTAGTTCCATTTCATCCTCAAACGAATTTTGGAGTAACTTTTAAAATTACCGGGTTTTAAAGACACAGCTAAAATCATAATTCACGTTTCCAAGGTTACAGATAAATCCACTTCCACTAGACAAGGGGTGTCATTATGTCAGTATTTTGATTTATCAGCTATTAGTTACGTTTTGGTAGGGGGTAGGGATGTATTTTTCAATTAAATCTAACACCCATTAAATGCATGTCGTCTAGATTTTTATTAAATTTTTATTGTTAACGGCAAAAATTCTTACGGCATTTTTTTCTATTTGTATATTTAAAGATTTCGGGTGGGGGTAGGTTAGAATACGTTATATATATATATATATATATATATATATATATATATATATATATATATATATATATATATATATATAACACAAACTTTAAAAGTTATTTTAGTAGATACACATATTTGAGTACTTACCAACGCCCGCGTCGTGGGTGGGGAAAACAGGTAATGCTGGCCAACGGGGCACTGGTGAAGCTGTGACTGGTTTAGCAGGCTGACAGTGGATACAAATTGCTCAAGGAAACAAAAGGAGATACAGAGAGCCCTCGAGATATCTCTTCTGCAGGCCACTCGCCTTGCCACTGACAGACGACTGCGTCTCCCCGCGACGCCTAATAGCACAAGCGGAAGGAAAAATTAAACGAAACAAACACATATTTGAGTAGACTCTGCTTTTATTTATTTATTAAACAGTATATTTGTTTATCTTCTGCCAATCTGAATATTCAAGACATCTTATTAAATACAAGTCCGCATACTTCGGCAGGATTCGAATCTACGTCCCAATTGGCAGAGGAAAACCGTTGTTAAAGCTGAAGTACTGTAACCAACTCGTCTATGTAAACGCAGTGCGGATCAAGAGAGCTTTGGACATTAACCATGTAAATATACACGAAATCCAAATGAACACAAATAGCCAATTCATTCTACCTGCCTGAAAATCAATAATTTAAACTCAAGAAGAATGTCGTCGCCATTCGGGTGTGATAGATTAACCAAACTTTGAGAATAAAGGTTCAGCAAGTGAACTTCTAAGAAGTGGCATCTCACATTCATTTAGAAACGAAGGAGAATTTGAGCGACTAAAGGAGAATATCGAAGAAGATCCGAGCGTATCAGCTCGAAGTTACTCTCGACAGCTTTGGAACTCTCGGACGTCACCTTAACGACTTTTCAAATGCATCAACCTGTTTCCGTCAACACAAGATGGGAAAACAGTTCACATGACAAGGGACAAAATACAACTTCTCAGGGACATTTCTCGCGAAAAGAATAACTTCCCACTGTTGCGATATAAACTGGCGTCTATCCCAAAGAATAAGGTTACTGTCAACAAGCCCCAGACTTTCCAACAACTGAAAGATAACTTTTAGACAGATATCAAGGCACTAGATTCTGGAACACCGAGGGCACTCATAGAGAAATAACTTAGAAAATTCATGCTCGCGCGAAGCTGAAAATGGCTGCCCCTTAAAAGATGCAGTTTTCCCACCTAGTGTGATTTTG
The DNA here is from genome assembly GCA_963932145.1 of Acanthosepion lycidas. NCBI lineage: Eukaryota > Metazoa > Mollusca > Cephalopoda > Sepiida > Sepiidae > Acanthosepion > Acanthosepion lycidas. The sequence continues at coordinate 29,600,717 of OZ010604.1, read as the reverse complement.
TTTCCCATATCTCGACAGGTTTCGATTTCACTGACGTCACCTTAACGAATTTTCAAATGTAACCTGTTTCCGTAAACACAAGATGGGGGCAACAGCTCATATGACAAGGGCCAAAGTGCATCTTCTGGAATTTTTTCGGAAAAAGAATAATTTCCCACTGTTGCGATATAAAGTTGCTCCCTATGTTCTTCCTATGTGTCTATCTCAAAGAATAAGGTTTACTGCCAACATGCCTCAGACTTTCCAACAACTGAAAGATAACATTCAAACAAACATCAAAGTACTAGATCCTGGAACACCGAGGGCTTTTATGCTGAAATGACTTACGTACGGTTTCGGCATGAACTGGACACCACGTTTCCTGGATGTGACAAAACTTGAGTCCTACGTATGCATCCACTCGTTAGCGGATATCAGTAACTGATATCTTTAATCATTTCTAAAATACAATGGTTCAAATTTTAATCTAACAATTAGACAATTTTGTTGTGACATATATATATATATATATATATATATATATATATATATATATATATATATATATATAGTGTGTGTGATTCCTAACGTAGAAAACAGATACAAATAGAGTTAGAGAGATAGTGAAAGAGAAAGCGAATGAGAGAGTTGTACATTTTTCACTTACGTAGCAATGACACACAAATCTTAAATCAACTTTACTCCGACTGGTGCATGTGTACCCATTTTGGCAATCACACCAGCCGGAGTATTAAAACCTGAATTAAATATATAGATTTGTAGACGGGGAATAAGAGAGAGAGCGAAAATAATAGCAGAGACAGAGAGAGAGAGAGAGAGAGAGAGAGAGAGAGAGAGAGATTGAGAGAGAGAGAGAGAGTCATGGAAATGAAAGTGAACATATTGAATATTGACGACCTAATGTATAATTTACAAAAATAGATAATCCTAAAGAGTGTAGAAGACAAGTTAGAAAAAAACCCCTATTCAACCCGAACTACAACTAAAGAAGGAAAGAGAGACACTAAATGAAATCTTGATCAACAATAGATTTAATATGTAAAATCTTAAAAGCGTTTACGAAACAAGATAAGATCAAGTTGAATAATGCAATTTTTTTTTTGTTTAATCATTTCACTCTCAGCAAGGCGGGTATGCCGCTAGTACAGAGAATGAATTTGAGAGAAAAGAAAATTATAGGGGGTCCCAAGAAATGAGAAAAAGCTGAAAGGTGTTCAAGAAGATAGAAAATGGCGATTGACGTTGTATTTAAATTTTTTTAAGATTGTAGTTATCAGGGAAGCAATGAAACGGAAGGGAGTTTCACAGGCGGGAAGTGCAAGAAAATAAACTATTGGTGTAGAAATGGCGGTAACATTTAACTAACTCAACAGTAAACGGGTGGGTCCTAGCACGCTTAATCTCACTTCGTTTGAGCAGCAGGGAAAATAGCTCGTCAAAGCAGTAGCCATGAAAATATTTGTAGAAAAGACAAAGGGAAGAAACGTGACGTTGATAAGAAAGCGACTAAAATCGATATGCCAAGAAATTACGTCAGTGTAATATGAGAGATGTGAGATAAGAAAGGGAGAGACAATCGTATGGAGACGGGAGAGACATAGTTTTCTGAGAAAGGCGGAGGATTCAAAAGATGTGATGGAGAACGAACTAGATGGCGCTGTCAGAATAAGGAAATTGGAAAGCAGTGAGAAGGAGAATAGACAGACAGAGAGAAAGAGTAGGAGGAAGGAATACAATACAAAAAAAGAAAATTTCATTTAATGAACCGACAAATTAGTGGAAACAAAAATAAGCAACGTTTGAACATAAAAAGGAAAACGAGGAAATAAAAAAAGAAGAAATAACAAGGGAAACAAAGAAAGAAAGATAAGAAAAAGAAAAGAATGGTAAGAAAAAAAAAGAAGAAAAGAAAGAAAGTAAAGAAAGAAAGAAAAACAAGAGAAAGTTGTAAAGAAAGAAAAAGAAAAGAAAGAAAAGAATGGAAGAAAGGAAAAAGAAAGGCGCATTGAAAGAAAAGGGAAAAGAAATAAAGTAGGAAAGAAAGACTGAAGCAAATAGTGAAAGAAAATAAAGGAGAGAAAATATCTGAATGATTGCATGAATTAATCGAATAAAAATGCAAAGTTTAAATCTAAAAATAAAAGTGAATGAAAAAGAAGGAATAAAAAAGAGAAAAAACGGACTGAAAGAAAGGACAAAACAAACAATGAAGAAAGGAAGGAAAAGAAAGAAAAAGCAATAAAAGGAAAGGAAGAAAGAGCGAAAGTTTAAATATATAAATGAAACTGAATGAAAAATAAGGAAATAAAGAAGAGAAAAAAACAGACTGAAAGAATTGTATAAGCTAAAGAGAAGACAAAGGAGGAAATAAAGAAAAAGAAAATAAAATAAATGAAAAAAGAATATCAAAGGAAGGAAAGAAAGAAGATAGGAAACCTGGGTGGGGGGAAGACAATATTTTAGTTAATGAATTTGTTAACGAAAAGCAGAAATGATTAAATCGATAAACGAAAATGAATGACGATGAAGTGAAAACGAAAAAGAAGCAAATAAAGTATTAAAAATAAGAGAAAAGAAACAAAAATGAAATAAACAAACCAGAAGAGAAAGGAAGGAAGGGGAGAAAGGAAGGAAGGAAAGAAATAATGAAGGAAAGAAAAAAGAAAGAAAGGAAAATGAAAGAAAGAAATAAAGAAAGAAACGAGAAGAAAAATAATTGGAACACAGATAGAAAAAGTCGGAAATAGAGGAAAAATTAAAAGGAATAAAAGAAGACTGAAACAAGAGAAAAAAGAAAGAAAAAACGGAAGAAACATTAAGGAAAGAAGAAAAGAAAATATTTGGATTTTACTGTATGAATAAAAATGCAAACTTTAAACCTATAAATTAAGAAATAAGAAAATGAAAAAAAAATGTTGGATAAATTTAAAAAAAAAAAATTTGGGAGAACAAATGAAAATTAGAGAAAAAAAAGAACAAATGCTGAATGGAAAAAGAAAAAAAAAAGTAAAAAGGAAGGGAAAGAGAAAAACAACAAAGCCTCAATGAAGGAAAATGTAACTGAGAGATGGAATCAAAAGCCGGAGAAAGAAATCAATAAAAAGAACGATATAATACAAGAGACAAAAGGAACGAGCGAAAGATAAAGAGAGAAGTTTGAAAACAACTACGGAGAAAGAGAGATGGATAGACTGAAAATAAATTAGCATATTGATTAGAGAAAGAGAGCGTATAAAAAGCAAGGGATGGAAAAGGAGGAAAATACAAACAAATAAATTCGTTTAATCAAAGCTAATAAAAAAAGCCAAGTTCAAGGACGTTTTCAATTGAAAGGAAACGCAGTATTTGATCTTTGCATTGAGTTTAAAGAACATGCGTGGATGTCTTCTAATTTTAAAATGCCGCTCAAGTTGATTCACAATTTTCACGATCTTTCCGCATTTTTTCACGTCGCATTTTTTATTAATTGTTCTTTACAAGTGAAAGTTTCTTTCGACCTCTCTCTAGTAGTTTGATCACCTTTCAGCTTTTTCCACGCTCACTACTTCTGATGTTTGTCTCTTTTTATTATTTTACTATTCGCGTATCTCCTTTCAGCACCTTATTTTACTGATGGACAGACAAACAATATATATATATATATATATATATATATATATATAGAGAGAGAGAGAGAGAGAGAGAGAGAGTGAGAGAGAGAGAGAGAGAGAGAGATTTGATTTAATCAATTCACTCCAAGCAAGGCGGCGATAATGCCATTATTGAACCCATCGCCAGGTCAGCATCTAAGAATGTTTCACTGTGTCGCTCGAAACTTCTCTCCTGAATCTATCTTGCATATCTATAAGTTTACCATTCGTCCATGCTTAGAATATTGCTGCTATATATAGTCCAATGCCCCTGATATTTACCTGGAGCTCTTTGATAAGGCCCAAAGAATATTCAGCAATATTATTGGTTCTGATCTGGCGGCCCAGTTTCAGTCAATTGCCCACCGCCGTAAATTTATATATATATATATGTGTATGTGTGTGTGTGTGTGTGTGTGTGTAATTAATTGATATCAAATACTTAAAATACCATAGGTAACAATCTTTATTTCCTGAAAGCTATAAAAATACACCTTCACACTTTCAAACATGCAAACCAAATAGAAACGGAAAACATACTCCAAGTTATATATATATATATATATATATATATATATATATATATATATATATATATATATATATATTATATATATATATATATATATATATATATTAGACGCTGAAACTTCACATTTAAAATCTAAGTTATTGTAACATTTTTATCTATAAAAGGCAGGATGTGTGTGTGTGTAACGAATGCACGGCCGTAATTTTCGACGGATTTGCACCAAAATTTACATGCCCATGCTCCAAGTTAACGGGAAGGCCAAGACCGACTTTGCATTTCCCAACTCCCATCGATAGGGGAAATAATCGATTTTTTCATTCTTCTACGGCAGTTTTCATGTAGTTTGCGGCCATTTTCTACTGACCAGCGTGAGAGCCTATATCTGGCTGCCACAAATAGGCAGGAAGATCCTATTGACCAGCGTGAGAGCCAACAGCTGACTGACACGAATGTTAACTAGCATGCTAGCATGCAAAGAGCTCGATAGCTGCATTCGTCACAAGTGGGAAAAATTTAAATCTGCACGGCACTATTCTCCAATTAGCTCATTCGCTTGCTTAAACTCAACGTTGATTCTGATTCCGCAGAACTGGGTTAAATGTGAAAAAGTATTTCTTTTTAAAATTCTTTTTTCATTCGGTTTTTCCAGTTACGAGTCCTTTTTTTAAAGCGGATCGTTTTGTGTTCATTTTGTTTAGTTCTTTTTTCGTAACAGATTTAATGTTTAGTATAGAGCTTAGAAAAAAATTCGCAGTGTGAGAAGTAAGGCATGTAGCAACATCAGCACGGCAAAGGGCACTCTTTTAAAGGCAAGGAAGGACAAAAATATTTTAATTCAAGTGATAGCAATTGCTGTATGAGTCGTACGGTTTTTGAATCAAGCACGGGCAACGCCGGGCCATGCTGCTAGTCCTTTATATACGGCCCCCACTCCAAAAGTACTGGAATGACTAGACCACTTTTTTTGTTTTTGTTGTTCACTGAAGACATTTGGGTTTAAGATCAAAAGATGAATGTGAGACAAGAGTTCAAAATTTCAGCTTTTATTTCCTGCTATTTACATTTAGATGTGTTAAACAACTTAAGACAAACCACCATTTGTTTGAATCCACCCATTTTTCACTTGAGGAATGTACTGGAACACGTGACTGGCGTGTGTATCTGGTTGCAGAGGTGTTGCTTTGAGATTGATTAAACATTAAATAGCTCTGTATGATATTTTTACTTAGATAAGAAAGCAAATATTTATATATATTTTCATTTGGCCATTATTTCGTTTTCTTATCTGATTTGATGGTAACTTAACTATTATCAGGGTATTAATTGTAGGAGGTTATGCTTATAAGTATAATACATTTAGGCACACACAGACAGGCATATGCATTTTCATAAATAGATAAACACATGCACATACACATGCACACACAAACACACACATATATATATATAAGAGTGTACAGATTATATTTTATATCATAAACAAACAATTTATACAAATAATTAAATAGCAATATTATGTGATTAATGGCGAAGTCACTTCGCTAACAAGACTTAATGAGACATTAACTTACTGTTAGTTACTTGAATAATAAGATCCTTATATTCGAGTTGTTGTCAGATGGAAGACATATGCTAAGTACTTTCGACAATTTTATGTTGTCATCTTCAGGGCGTAATTTTCCCATGCATAGGTAAAGATTAGGATGGAATATGTTTCATTATGCTATTTATTGAAAGTTAAATATGTTTTGGAGTGTGTATGGAAAAATAGCGCCCTGGCGATGACAAGTGAAATTGTCGAAAGTACTTGGAATGTATCTTCCATCTATCTGACAACTCGAATATAATGATCTTATTATTCAAGGAATTGATAGTAAATCCTGTTAGATTACTGATTTCGCCATTAACAACATTAACATTGCTATTTAATTCTTTGTATAAATTGTATACACACAGGCATATACACAAACACACAGACACACACACATACACACATACACACACACATACATATATATATATATATATATATATATATATATATATATATACGCGCACACAAACAATTGCATACTTGTGTATATGGGTAGTTGGATTTATGCTGTATTTTCATTGTTGTTTGTATATATATACATATATATATATATATATATCTATATCTATATATATATATATATATATATATATATATATATATATATATATATATATATATATAATATGTACACACCCGCATACACGTACGCATTTACATACATTTTAAAATAGTGTTTCGGTAGTAAATTAAATATTGGCTTATTTGTTATCATTTATCGAATATTTCATTTTTCTTTAATTGCGAGGAGTGCACTTGTTTTTGCCTTGGTACCATTTTATATATTAAGATATTAATTATGGAAGTCTATGCATGTAGTGGTTTGTGTGTGTGTGCATATATATATTATATATATATATATATATATATATATATATATATATATATATATATATATATATATATATATATATATATACTCGCAAACATACATATTTAATATTTGTTCATTTATTTTATTTTATGTTTATTTTTATTTCGTTTGATTTTGTTTATTTATTTTTTTAAATTTACATTGTAATTATTTTGTTTATTTATATATTTGTATATTTATTTATTAAATTAGTCTTTAGATAGTAAATTAAATATTCATTTATATAAGTCTTTTCTTGACTTAGATAAATTGTATTTCATTTTTTACATAAATAATTAGTTTTAATGCTTAAATGATAAAACGTAAATATTTATATAAGTCTTTATTTGGCTATTGTTTCATTTTCGCATTTAGTTTTGTGGTATCTTAAAAAACACGTTATTTGGCGGCATTTAAGGTAGCTCCTACGGAAGGCACTATATTAGGCCTTCATCACAATAGGCAGGGAAAAGTAAATGCTATGGGCAACAATGAACTACAGAAAAACTTAAAATTGATCACCTCATTTAAATATTGCACTAATATTCAGCATACCTTTTAAAAGTTCAAAGATAATCCTAATGTCGCCACTTAATTTAAAGAAGGTTTGATGTACGTAGGTACTTACTTTCCGTACAAACAGTTATTTTTTTATTTGATGTGTGACTTTCGCTGGATTTTGCAATTAATTTTTAATATTCCCAGATTTATTTCCAAGTTATAAAAAATGTTATTGTACAAAAACATTCGTAAAAAATCGCCGAAAACAATCACAGTTATGAAAACTTAGCAATCGAAAATTTCGGGATTGCCGGTCCGGATTCGGCACACAATGTTTTTATTTTTTAATTTGCTCAAGAAGTCGGCCTGATTCCAAAATCGTATATGATGGGGTACGAGCACTAGGGGTAAAGTTGAAAAACACAGCGACATTCGCATTTATCATATATATATATATATATATATATATATATATATATATATAGGTAGTTTATTTCTTTGAACACTTTCCATTATCGTAATGGTGTTGAAACTTGGAATCGTTTGTACTAAAGACGAAAAATTGTCAACGTGTTTATTTGAGACCATGTAATATTTCATGATAGGAAATTGTCCGGTTTGACTCGTCTCCATTAGCCATGTGATGACAGCTAAACATAATATAAACACAACATCAATATGTCAATTTCTAAAAAACTGTTGAATGCGGCGATGCAATTGAGATAAGTGCACCTGTTGGTGAACCTTCGAGAGAGCTGTCATATGCTAGTTGAATCGGAACTTTTTATTTCAACAAGTCAGTAACTTTATAAAACTTAATGTTGTTAAAAAGGAAAAAAAAAATAAGAAAACATAATCTTGTTTAATCTTGTCATTTTCACTCGGTAGCTGTTGAAGCAGTGTGTTTTTTTTTAATAATTTCTCCTCAAGCATGGCGAGAAATTGACTCAAACATAAATGGTTACTGATAGTGAAAGTAAATGAGAAAATGTTATGAGAGAGGACGATAAAGGAACAGGATTCAAGGAGACAAAAGATGGCGATTGATGCTGCAATTACATTTTTGAGGATCGTAGTTGCCAAGAAAGCAAGAAGTTTGAAGAGAGTTCCAGAAGTGAGAAGTGGCTTCCTTATGTGTGTGTGTTTCCTGTTTTCTTGTGTATTTTAGTTTCAACTTTTGTAACTGGTTTTCGTGAAGACGCACAAAAAATTTCCTATTCATTTATCATCATCGAAGTAATCATTAAAATATGATTGATTTGTTTTCTGCGTCTTATGAACCATTTGGAGGTTATTTAAAGCCAGAAAATATTTTTGTTTAGATTTTAAGTATTCTTTTTGAGATAATAATAGTTTAGTGATACCAATTTTACTCATTAACCCATAGCTGAGGTGGATTCCTGACTTTCGGCGTAAGTGGATACAACTAAAACAACGGGAATTCGAACTCGGCTCTCCGATTAACAATTACGCGCCATCATTGATTACACTAACCGCGCATTCAAGCTTACAGCACCTGGTATTCACAAGCGGTTTCTCATCTAGGTGACCAGCCTCGACGTTGCTTAACTTCGGTTATCATATGGGAACCAGTTTCTCAACGAGATGTAGCCATAATCCAATAACCAATAAAAAGTATGCTAGACTGGACATTTTAAAAAAATAATCTACTGCGAAAATCTTTAACAATATATATATATATATATATATATATATATATATATATAAATCAGACTTACAAGATAGTTTAGTGAGAAGAAATTATACACCCTTGTGCAAATTAATTGAAACAACCGCTTTAGTTTCCTTTCTTTCACCAAACGGTCAGTTTTAGACCCACTGGAATGACAGGGTGCAATCGATTTCTATTTTTTCTAAGATTAGGTCGTTTGAAGTGGTGTGCAGTAATATGAATCTATTTTCGGGGTGTATGATCAGATTTGTTTGCCCTTGAAAAGTATTGCGTCATCCATGATTGCATCAGATTTTATCACGTCCAGACACTATTGTCTCGACTCTCAATAAGTTGTCCTACAACCATTGTCTGCGATGGACGTTACTCCAAAGCAGCGTACGAAAATTGTAACGCTGCACGAACATACTGGCATGACTTATCAGTGAGCGAATCAAAGTACTATAGACTGTCCCAGAATCTGTGGTCAATCTGAAATGAACGACCTTCGTAGAATGGACATACGATGTACTAACCTGTGCACTGGGTCACGTTTTATTAGAAAAACACAAAAAAAAAAAAAGGTAAATAATAACGGAATTATTCATTTTGTTTCAATTAATTTGCGCAAGGGTGTATATAAAAAAAGAATAAACTGTTTGCCTGGTAAAATCAAAATCTTTTGCAAACTTCCTGTTAAATTACTGTCCCCATACAGAGATACCTTTTTTCTGGCTTTTTATTCTTCTCGTTTCCGTTTCCGTTTCAGCATTTAGTTTTACAAGGATTCTGTCAATGTTGGGTTTTATGTTAAAAAATTGCTGTTTTTTTTTGTCCTCTTATCTTTGTCAGTCTTCTGATAAATTTTCTTCTATATATTTTGATATTTGGTCAATTGCAGTGTCGAATATTCCCAAGAAAACTCTATTCGTATTGTTGATACTGCTGATATCAACGCCATTATTATTATTATTATTATTATTATTATTATTATTATTATTATTATTATTATTGCTGCTATTTTTTGTAAGTGATAATATTTATTAATCTTAGTTTATATCATATTATTGAAAACGAGGGACTATAATATTATTTGGGATCATACGTTCTCAATATATTTTAGCAAGATTTTTTTTCGGATTGGGAATGCAAACACCACTCCCTACTTTGTGCTGTTTTATCCACAGCTGAGTATAGTAGAGTTACAGACATGTCTTTCTCCAAGATTAGTTCTTCAGTACACACTGCTAGTATCATTTGCACTATTTACATCAATTGGACAGTTGTCCTCCTCTACAATAGAATTTAGTCCACTGGCGTAGATTTGGGGTAGAATGTTCTAGTCCCACGTGTTATGCATTCTTCTCTTGGATATCTGAGTATCAGTTAATCCTCTTAAGTATCTCTTTGGGTCAAGTCACTTTTGGATCACTCAACTCATCTACTGGGACAAATTATCAAATGATGAGGCCGCAGTGTACAAGATCAGAAACGTTATGAATATGGCAATAAAGATGAAGACAACAGTCCGACCGATGTAAATAGCTTAAATAGTTACAATATCTCTTCTCAGAAATATAGACAGATAGTATAATATTATATTTCCATCTTGCGATAAGCTAATATCCCACTATAGTTCTTTCTAATATCTGTCTTTATTGTGAAGTATATTTTTCGTTTGCAATTACATATACCAGAGTGTATAACATTTTAACAGAACTAATAATGAAAAACGAATAACAAAATTAATAAACTGTAAAACCAAATTTATTCATTCTTTATTCCGAATAGCTTTAATAAGTAAGAATATTTCCCTTACATGAGAATCGGTAAAAAATTAATATCAGAATTTTAGACTTTTCTTAGCTATAGAAAATAAATAAAGATATCTCTACTTTCCTTCTGTTTTCCTACCCAGATTCCCTGTTCTGAGCGAGTAGGAAATATTAAAACTATTTTTACAAACACATACATACACACACATTTAATTCCTGTACATTGAACGCTTTGGCATTACTACTAAGGACTAATAATTCAGAATTCTTGCCACTTGAACTACTTAACACTTTGCTGTCATGAAGTACTTAACATTGTGTTGTCATTATCTCCACCGAGTAAAACATGACACTCACATATTTTGAAAACAACATTTTTTTGATCATCAATATTTGACGCAAAATTTACTATAGACACTATCAGTCAACCAGATTTGCATTTTAAACAGAAAAGAAAGACCTCTCCAAACTCTGTTAGATGCGAGACATATCATAGCCACATATCTCTCCATTTTTAATTTTTAAAAATCATAGAACTGTGGACGGAGGCACGTCGGCGCATTGGCTTAATGCTCGGATTGAGGAATCGGAGAACTGAGTTCGGATTTCAGGCGTGTTCATTACATTCACTTACGTTGGGAAAGGTATGAATTCATCTCATCTCCCCTAATCTATGGGTTGAATAGCAGGACAGGCCAGGTTCTATGGTCTTTGTTCTGTAGTCTATGAATCAAGCTGGTGGAAGACACTGAATTCAAACAAGACTGGAGAGCTCCATTAGGCTATCATGTTCAAAACATACCATTTCTCCTGCGGCTGATGTACACGTGACGACCCGACGAACTGGTGACCGTGGGAATTGTGAAGACAATAAAATCCCTCTAAATAAATATTCTTAACGGCACCAGTTACATTTTCAAATACAAATGCCAATAATAAAAATGAAAAATAATTTAAAATTCCCAGCATCGCCCGTTCATTTAGGCTGACGAAGTTCTAAAGGACGAAACACTTCACACGAAAAAAATTTTTTACTTTGTCATACATCTTTTCTTCAAAATTGGTCTTAATATATAAAAAATTATATATCGTTATCCCATATATATATATATATATATATATATATATATATTAAGAAATGGACAAATGGACAAAGTCCGACAATTTTTTATAAAAAGAACGTTAAACATAAAAATGTCTTTAATAAATATATATATATATATATGAATTTTTTAAAATTGGTGGTAAAAATTTAATAACCGCCATAATCAGACAAACTTATTTTACTTTATTATAAAATTTTCCATTTCTTTTATTGATAAAGTCTTCCCATTTATTAACCTCGATTTAGTTCTCTTGGGTCAGGTTCGAAACCGGTTAGCTAGCCTGATTTTCATTTTTGCTTTTAATTGTCATCATGTGTGGAAATATTAAAAAATATGTTTTCTCTGTTTATATATATATATATATATATATATATATATATATATATATATATATACACAAATTGATATAGAGTTTGGTCAAAGGCGTAGCCAGTGCCAGTAGTAGATATGCTAACTTTATATCTCATGTATGTTGAGACCTCCTTAAAATTAACTTCAAAATTAGGTCTTAGGTTTGAAGTTAATTTTAAGGAGGTCGCATCATACATGAGATATAAAGTTAGCATATGCACTGCTGACACTGGCTACGCCTTTAACCAAACTTTATATCCATTTACTGTAGTCAGAAAGTACAGCTGTATTTAAAATAAGAATAATTTTGATAAAGCTGAGATTTCCTTAAATGTATCCAATAATAATGCATGTAATATTCATATATTAATATCTTATTATAAAACACAAACATAGCGAATATGCATCTTTTCTTTTGTTTCTCGTTCGGTTGTTTTTGTCTGCACACGTTTACTCAAAGAGTATTGCGTTACTAACGATACTTTTATCATTCTCTTTTACTTTTTAACTTATTTAACTAGAAGATGGGATAAAGAGATAGAGGAAAAGAGGTTAGTCTATTTGGTCGCTCACAAAAGGAATTAGCAAAATACACGAGATACATGATAAAATCTTTTGTTATAAGTGAAAATTTGGGGGTCGCACGATACACAGAATCGCGCGTTACACGAGTATTTACAGTATATACATCCAGCCGAGTAGATAGAGAAAATCGATTTTATTTCGCTGTACTTAGACGCGTTATTGATCATGTGAGGTTACATTTGCCTGCTTTTGCATGTTTGTCTACTCGTGTTTTTGTAGTAATATAAGCAGACACTTTAAGCTCGAGGCTTTTTACATTTGTGTAAAGTTCTCACGCAAATATTTTCAAACAGAAGTAAGTTTTAACGTAATGCTGATTGACTCCTACTTTCCAAAACAAAACAGTATCTATTCGGATGCAAAACTGTAAGTGTTTATTCTTTGAACTCGTTGTTTTCGATTTTCAAGTGCTGTATATACGCGGCGCATATTTTCAAACAAATCACCTCGTGTAAAGGTGACCGAATAACCCACATTCTGTTTCATGAAATATTTTGTTTTTCTCTCTATTTTGATGAATTTTGTCACTCCCTCTGGTGGATGACAGCTACACTAAGATGCAAATGACTTTGATCTGGATCTTTGAATGCGAATAATCACATCAAAGATGGATCTGATGCAGTTGTAAGAGTCTGTGGCTGTCACTTCTTCACAGCGGTTCATACCTAAAGCTTTCTTTGTTGTCTCTTAATACATTATTTGGAAATGGTCTTCAATAGACACCGTTTAATGAGTAGAATAGGAGGAGGAGCTTTCTAGTCATTCGGTGCATTCGGTTTTATATTATCAAAGAACAAACTTATACCTAAGATCCATGGTAAACGTAGCTTAGATATGGCACAAGGTCAAAGTATAGAGTATCCCGGGAGGATCAAACTTACTATTCAGTCGTAATTGATCTAGCGAGATATACTTGCTAACCATTAAAACCACATCGAAGTGCTCAATATATATGATTTATGAAAGGAATGTTTTTAATCCTGTTACCCTTCTACGAAATCTAACTTACAATTTAGACGATCATGACTCTCCACAACTGCCTATCACTGTGAAACCTTGGAACAATTGCCTATTTGATTCCAACCTCCATTCCGGAATTGATTCACACAATAATAATACATTGTTATATTTTTTATTATAAGAGGTTATAATAAAAACATTTCTCACTCTCATATTCTCCACAATCATCAATGAGGCCATGTCTATATGTCGGCTTATCGCGACATGAAGAAAGAATAACACACCCACCAGCCACCGCTGATCTTATTTTCCTATCTAGCGTAGGTGTGACATTTAATTGGTTAATACAGACACACCCACAAGTCTATTTGTAATTTCTGACCTTATGCACCGACCAACTTTAACTTTAGTATAATTGGCAACGATTTGTTTTTATGTTTCCCTAGAAATCACTTCATAACCAGTTACCTACCATCGCCTTTGGAAGTACAATCATATTATTGAAACATGAAAGCATTTGTGTAGCGATGAAAAATGTTTTTCTTATAATCTCTTATAATAAAAATATAATCATAATATTTTGCTCCACTTTATATTTTTTAAAAAAGTAAATGCTCCGAACTGTGGATTTTAATTCAGATATACTTAAATAATCATTTCACTCCAAGAAAGGCAAGACAGTCATTAAACAAAAGCGGTTACTTAGTGTGCGAAAGTATATGAAAAAAAAAAAAAAAAAAAGAATATATTAAGAACAGAGAAAAAAGAAAAGGATTTAAGAAGGTATTGGGATTGCATTCAAATTTTTGGGAAGAAAGAAGGCGAAAGAAAATTCCACAAGTGAGAAGTGCGATAGAAGAAACTGTTAACATAGAACTTACGGTTACATCTCGTTTTTTCAACTGTAAAATGATGAAACCTTGCCGTCAATCTAGTGCTGCGCTTAAATTCATTAAGATGTTTAAGCAAACTGACGTGATGAGCATTAAAATAACCGAAGACAAAGCTATTCGCAGATCAATGAAGAGTGTGTGTGTGTGTGTGTGTGTGTGAGAGAGAGAGAGAGAGAGAGAGAGAAAGAGAGATATTTTTTATATTGTTAGTAATTTGAATATATTACAGTCCTGAGAAAAAGTATGAAGGAAAAGGAGATAGATAACAGTTCTATAAAGAAAGCAAATTAAGTATATATCCCAATGTTGATATCTCAGTAAGATTATAGATTAATTTTCCAAATATTTTCCAACATTCCTAAAGTACTGAATATCTTTCTTTAAGTGATTAACGTAAATCATAACACGATTTAATGAAATACACACATTTTCAGCTGAAGTCTGTCTTAAAGCAAAAAAAAAAAAAAAAAAAAAAAAAAAAAGATAAAAGAAAAAAAAAGAAGTTATTTGTCGAAACCGCTTCTGACACCACAGGACAACATAATAATAAATTAGGCCGGCTTATTTTCAGTTCGACTCCCATAGACACCAGAAATGTCGAAACAAAATTGTAACTTTTCTAGTGATCTTAACATGCATATGATATAAATTTGAATAAATATTATTAGCTCTACTCGCTATTAAGCGCACTTTTAAGTATAGTGTTTTGGGTTATTGGGATTTATTCCATGTATACCAACAACTGGGGACGAGTTCTAATCAATTTACAGTTGAACTGGCTAAATATAATCGTAGATTATATGCTGTTTCTTTTCTCGCACTTCTCGCTTGTGGAACTCCCTTCCGGCTCCATGATTTCCAATCAACTTTAATATGCAAGAGTATAAATGAAATACCAATCGCTATCTACTGTCCTCCTGATTGCTCCTATCTCTTTCTTCTCATTGCTAATGTTTCTGTTCTTAATTCTCCCACCACTGGAGACACCCATATATATATATATATATATATATATATATATATATATATATATATATATATATATATATATGTGTGTGTGTGTGTGCACCCTCATGTACATTCGCGCACATATCGACGCAACCATATATATATATATATATATATATATATATATATATATATTAGAGCCTTATACATTCATGCGCACACACACACACATATATATATATATATATATATATATGTATGTGTGTGTGCGTGTATTTAGGCAGCAAATGCTTTTTTAGGCATGTCTATTACAAAAGTTTTCTGCTTATTTTTTGCATAATCCGTTCATATTCACGAATATTTTTCCGTGTATTACAATCAGATGATGTAAAAAGTAAAATTAAACACTTGATTATGATCTTAAAAAGAGATGGAAAGTACTTCAGAAATGAAAGTGATTTTCATTGTTACGGTGTATTTCTTCAACCATTTGATTTTAATACACGACAAAATATCCGTGAATCAGATGGTCTCAGGATTACGTTTGAGCATGAGACAGACTATCGCCACTGGATGCTTCTGTTCACTTTTAAATTTACATACACGCTATCTCTGTTATTGAGCGCTTTAACACATAAATATAGCATACTGTTTAATATAGCATACCTTGAAACTATAAATATCAATGCTATAATTAAAAACTTACACTTATTTGAAACACTGTTAAAGAGCCGCCAGTAATCACGAGTTGTTAGATACAATATGGCGCCTCATTCTATCAGCAAACAAACACTTAGCGCCTTTGAATACACATTTACATTCGTTATGTGCAGCCACGAATACGGGTCCGTTGCAATCGGAGCTGTCGGGTGGGGGTATAGCTAAAAATAGGGATTACTAACGTCAGAACATGGTGTGAACCATGGTGAAAGTTGTGGCATTTTTCCGACAAGGAATAAATCTATGCCGGCTTTGACTTTCGAAGACACCTTGCTGGCGTCAATGTAAAGCCAGAAAATAGTTTAATACTCTAACATTTTTTTCAGATAATAATGGTTTAGTCTTACTAATTAACACATAGCTATGGAGAAGAAAGCCTCACAGATTTATCAAGGGTATTCGTGCGTAAGGGAATATAATGAGGAGTCAGGTAACTAAAGCGTTACAGAGAGCCAAACATTTTACTTGATATCTTTAGTGTTGAACCATATATAGGAGTTCCATTTGAGCCCAGTATACTCTCAAGGCACGGTGCCTTCTCGTGAGGATATCTGTTCATTGTGACTGACTGTAGTTCAGTGTCTGATCTGCGATGATGTAATGTAACCAGTATGGTTTTAGAGGCACTGAATGTCACCAGTCAGTTTTTTCCCCACTCCATGAGTGGTCAGCTCTCAATCTGAGTTTTAGAGGTTGGCCTGTGTATCGTCGTATCATCGACATCGATGTTTACAAATAATCAGTGTATATTCTTAGGTAGATTATTCATGCAAATCAGAAAGAGGGTTGGTCTGAGAAGTCACTTCTTGTGGATGGAGGACTGGCTGTTAATAACTACCTTCAGGGGTCTTCAGGGGTCTTCAGGGGTCTTCAGGGGTCTACTTCTTAGGAAGGATTTTATAATTGAGAAAACGCTTTCATAGCTGCAGAACTTGTGTAGCAAACCGCTGAGCCCCACCTTGTCGACGGCCTTCAAGATATCTAATGTTATAGTCCTCGAGGTGTGTTTGTCGTCAGGTGCCTCACTAAATCTGTTTGTAATGATAGTTAGGACGTCATCAGTGGTTCGAGCTGATCGAAACACATATGCTTGGCGCACATGAGGTTGTTCCTATCTCTATGCTAGACGACCTTCTTGTTAAAGAAGACTAATGGGTCTATACTGCGAGAGAAAGAATAGCTCGCTCGCCATTTTGAAGACCAGTCATACTCTTGTCACCTTCCACAGGCCTAGGAAATATTTCTTCTTAAAGCAGCGGTTAAATAACTTTGTTAGGTTCGGGGTAATTCTGGGTTGATATTCTTAAGGACAGCCAGTAGAATTTTAACTAGACCAGTGGTTTTTTCGGGGGAGGTTTTGATAAGTCTAGAGACTTCGCTTATTGAAATAAGTATATTACTGAGACTGTTATCAGTGTGATGTGGCAAGTTAGGTAGGGGATAGCTTTTGTCATTTAACGTTGAGTTTGAGGCAAGGATCGAGCGAATAGCTTCGCTCTGTCTGTTGACGAGAGTTAGACTTCGGATCCATTTATAATAGTAAGCACAACCACTTTCATAATTTGACTGGTGATCTTCCACAATCCGTGAGATCCATTTTGTTTCTTTTCAACCCTGGCCTGAACAGCATGCGTGTAACTGCACTTGGCTTTTTCTGGAAATCTCTTATAACGAATGCGGGTGGTTATCAAAAAAGTAAGGGTCAGACTAAACCGCTACTTGTGATAGATATTGAAATAGTAGTTCCGGTGGGCTATGACTGGAGTGCATTTAAGGAAGGACCAGGGCTGATTTGTTTTCGCTGGAATATTTTTTGAGTATAAAGCATTACATTCCAGAAAGGATCTATTCGGAGCTTAGGGAAGCAGTTTTCGGTGGAGCATGTTTGAAGAAATTTGGGAGAGGAAATTCCGTCATATATGAACGAAAGCTGTACCAGACTGCCTTCGCATAACGAAAAACCGTTCTATAGAACGGTAAATAACGGGTTGTCATTCGCTTGTGTCATATGGGAAGAAAATGAGTAACTACCGACACCGAAGTTCGAGTGCGACACTCTGGACTTATGAATATATGTTTTCCGCCAGGTGCATAAATAAGGGTGTCAGGCTACTGACTGAAGTGATTATCGAGTGACTATTGAGTGGAACTATCCAGTCGAATTAGTGTGAATTATTGTGCGTTGCGTCGATGATTTAGATTTTCATTGGGGATTTACCGGACGTTAAGCCGAGCCGCGCTACTGACAACGTATTCACTGAAATGGTAAATTATTATTGATTCACTTTTACTTCTTTGTTCTTGTTAGGTATTTATACTGTTTTATTCAACATAGAAGTTTTAAGTTATACTTACTTATTAACGGCCACCGTTCGTCACAATAGTTTGGTTATCAATCAGGACACTGACTAGAGAATGGAATGACGTGCCTATGGCAGGTAAAAGTTTTGCTAGCATTTTCCAGGGCAGGGTGTTAGAAAAAGCTCAAGGAGACTTGTTTGCTGTCCCGTCGCGTCCAGGACTCAAGTGGTTTCTTCAATGATCTGGGTTAGTTCACAGGCGATGGAAAAGTCTCTGCAATATCTACTTTCCTCTTCAGTTTTATTCGACTAACTACTCTTTGTGGTGAACATCGAAATCACCGCATACATGAAAGCTGGCCGATGAAAATTCCGTGAGGGTATTGTCAGTTCTCTTTGATATCCAATCTAAGGTTACCGACTCTTCATCCTGAGAGCACTTCGTTTCAATATGATTACCCCACTTCATGTCAGTTGTAAATCTGAAAACAAGATGGCACAATCAATTGCTTTACGGGCGGTTAGCATCAGCTAATGGTTGATGGAATAAAAAATATTCTTTATGGTGATAAAAAAAATAGCAGCGTCATTTGAAGGCGTCAAAATTTACAAGTCATTTCTTGCCTCAGTTAACCCCTGATTGGACTTTTTTTTTCCGAGTTACCTGTTTTACTTTATCGCATACAAGACAGGAGAAAATAGTTGGGCCATCCATATAAATACCTACTTGTGAACTGATGGCATCGGGAAAGTCGTTGATAAAACAATGTTTAGGCAAGATAGAGTACTGGCGAGGAGTGGAGGGCCACCACGTTAATTTGAAATGAACATGTGTACATTCAATCCGACATCCATTAACTGATTTTTAAAAAACGAGTGAATTAAGCCAAATATTCGTCTACAGACACAATAGTCCTTGAGATTATGCATATCATCTTACCACTGCCCGTCAAACACCGTTCTGATATTTAAGGCCACAGCCCGATCCGAGCCATTCTTATCTAAGGCCTGATAGATAAATTTAGTTTTTGCTAGAGAGGCGCTATTGTTATTATTTATTGCGATGCTGATTAATGCGTCGTCTTTATAATTCCACTTTGTTCAATAAATAGCAGGTAAGCCTGTGTGAATGTGAAGTTGTGGTATAACCTATATAAACTATTTTGTCTATTATTTTAGATATGCAAATTCAGATTAGACAATTTTTTGATAATCAGTGATGAATATGAAATGTATACTTTTAGCAACAGATTTAATATGATTATATATTATCTTATTTCCTGCTTTCCAGACTATGTATGCATTTAATTTCTATAGCGTATTTTTAATGGCATTGTTATTAATTTTACCTCGAGAACTCATGTTTATATTAAAACTGTTATTGTGTAAAACTCCCCTCCTTATTCTTCAATGCATATAAAAAAACTTGACGCTGATTGATTCGTTTTTTATCAACCCATTACTTGTTATTTTAGGCCAGAAAATATTTTCAGATTGTGAGAAAAATTTTGAGACAGAAATGGTTTAGACATCCAAATCTTACTAATTAACCTATACCTTTCCGAAGAATAGTGCGTTAGTGAATTGGAACTCGGCACTCCGATTAACAATTCCAAGCCATTATCCACCATTCGCAGGTTCAAGCTTACAACACCTGATATTCCCAAGTCGTATTCCATCTAGGTACTGACCAGTATTGTATTTCGTGCTTGAACTCAATCTTCCGGCCTTCGTTCAAGCATCAAACAGGTTGTCACCGCTTGTCGTTGACCTCGGTGTCCACTGTTATACTGAAATACGCTCTATCCCTGGTATTAAGGACTTTTGCGTATAAATATAACTCACCTTAAAACGATATTTTTTATCATCTATCTCTATTTCTGAGATGAGATATTGTAACTATTTACATTACTTTTATTTTTCGGACTGTTTTCCTCATCTTTATTGTCATATTCACGACGTTTCGGCCGTTGTACGCTCCGACCTTCTTCAGAATCTGTCTATATTTCTGAGATATGGTATTGTAAATATTTACACTATTTACACTGTTCGGACTGTTCTCCTGATCTTTATTGTCATATTCAGGACGTTTCAGCCGTTGTACGCTGCGGCCGTCTTCAGGTGATATACGATGGAATTTCAAACCGAAACATTTATTTAGTTCACGGGGTGATGCCTTTTCTGGATAACTCAGTTTCAGTTAATTTCCTTTAGTAAATCACCTAGTATTTCTGAGATGAGGACTTGTATCTATTTACACAATTTACATTGTTCGGGCTGTTGTTCTCATCTTCATTGTCATATTCTAACGACGTTTCGGCTTTTGTATGCTCCGGAATTCTTCAGTATCCATTTATATTTCTGAGACGAGGTATTCTATCTATTTACACTATTTACAATATTCGGACTATTGTCTTGACCTTTATTGTCATATTCAGGACGTTCGGTTCCAACTTTCATAGGATCTCTCTATATTTCTAAGATGAGATGTTGTAACTATTTACACTGTCAATCGCTATCTACTGTCTTCCTTCAAGTGATATATCTTTTGAATTTTTTTTTATTCGTTATCACCCTATACAAGATAGTAAAACCTCTAAGACATGAGGGTCCACGGGGTGTGAAAGAATTAGAAACAGGAACATTAATAATGAGCGAAAACAGAAAAGAGTAGTCAGAAAGACAGTAGATAGCGATAGAAATTACATTTAAATTTTTACAGATTAAAGTTGGTTGAAAACCATGGAGCCAGAAGTGAGTTCAACAAGCGAGAAGTGTGAGAAATGAAACTGTTAGCATAGTATTTACGTTTACATCTAGCCAGCTCAACTGTAAATTGGTGAGAGCACAACTGTGCTAAGGTTCAAAAAGTCTATATACAATAGCGAAGAGCTCATTTTTATGATACGTCCTTGTGCAAATTAATTGAAACAAAAAGAATAATTCCTTTATTTACTTTTTTTCGTATTTTTCCAATGAAACATGACCCAGTGTACATGTTAGTACTTCCTATGTCCATTCCACGAAGTCATTCCTTGTAGATTGACCACAAATTCTCGACTGGATTTAAATCAGTAGAGTTTCCGGGCCAATCTATAGTACTTTGATTTCCTCACTCTTAAGGCTTGCCAGTGTGTTCTTGCAGTGCTAGGATTTTTATACGCTGCTTTGGAGTAACGTTCATCGCAGACAATGTTTGTAGGACAACTAATCGACAGTCAAGACAATATTGTATGGGTGTGATAAAAATCTGATGTAATCACGGGTAACGCAATATTTTTCAAGGCCAAACAAATTTCATCATACATCCCGAAAATGAATTCATATTACTGCACACCAGTGGAAATGTCCTAATCTGAGGACAAAATAGGAATTGTTTATACCCTGTTATTTCGGCGGGTCTAAAACTGACCAAATGATAAAATGGAGGAAACCAAAACGGTTGTTTCAATTAATTTGCACAAAGATGTATATGTGGGTGGGGGTGTGTCTGGACATGTGTGCATATCTTACAACTTATTACATAATATTATATTTTTCCCAGGATCAGCAAATCTTGTTCGTAAAATTTCATAATATTTTATCGGTTTTTATTAATGGTTTCCTTCATGGTATTGGCATTTTAGTACATAGACTTTTTACAGGATGTTTCTATTTGATTTGTAATAAAACTTACGCGCCACTAATTTACCTGTTAGACGACATCGTTTTCAACCTGTCGGCATTGTAATTTTTTTTGGCTGATGAATGTGATTATAAAATTCCATTATACTGACGTAAAAAGATGAATGGTAGAATTCTCTTTCCATGTCGATATTTTGTAACTTGAATAGAAAAAGGCTGGAAGCACTCTATCTCCTTAGAGTTGCACAAAGAGAACAACTTGCTACTTTTTCTTTTGTTTCTTTTAACTTCTTACAGCATACAATTGTTTGTTTGTTTTGCATATAAGGTTTTTTTTTTGTATTCTAACTCGCTGGTTGCTTAGTGACGGACGTCGCTAAGCAACACTTCGTGCCTGACCTAAAAGTGTTTTCTTGGTGAATAAGAAAAAAAGCTCCAAGTCTAAAATTATTATTAATTAATAAAAACTGATGAAAAAGATAATTGAATTTTTTTGTTCTTCCCCTTTTTTTGTTTCATGAGGAGAAGTGAAAAATTGATCCGATGGGTTAGGATGCAAGTGGGGTTAATAGCGAAAGGGTTTGAGAAATTGAAGCGAAAGAAATGGGAAGAATTAACGATGAAAATGAAAAAAGAGATAAAACGAGAGTGAATCGGAAACACAGAGACAGAAAGGATCGTCAAACAATAAAAAAGGGAGGAAAATGTTGAAATGAAAAGCTGATGAGAAGAAGAAAATACGGAGAAAACTCATAAAATAAAAAAAAATTATAATTATTTACACTATTTATATTCGAATTATTGTCTGCATCGTTGTTGTTTTTATCACAATGATTCAGCCGCTGCGTCTTCCTCCCGTGTATATCTGGGTAAATTACAGTGAATTCCGAACTGAACCCTTTATTCAATCCATGGGATAGACTGTTTTCATTCCACTACCCAGGTTTAGGGATGTCCCAATCTACCAGGGCGGCTAGCTAACCCTCATTGCATACGCCCGCTTAGTCAAACACCCACAGAGCCCACCTGTGGTTTATACTGCAACTGAGCAGGCCTTAGTTACAGTTTCTAGGAGAGAGTGAGTTATCTATCATTATGAACAGTCTGACGCTCAAACCCTCGGTCCCGATGACTTGTGACTTCGTGCTAGCTGCCAAGTGTTCCGTCTACCCAATTTCACTCACAGGGCTTGGGTCAACGCGTGGTATGATTTTCATGGTCACAAAGCGAACGTTCTAACCACTCAGTTATCATTAATATCTTGGGGTATCATGGAGTTCTAATTTAGTAATGTTCATTCATTATCTGTCCGTTTCCACTGATTGCAATTGCCCACTGCTCGAGCAAGGTATTGAACCCACAGCGTCTATGTCACAAATTTCATAATCCAACGCTATTACTCAGTAGTCTCGTTGTTCGATTAAACTTAGAACCTTAAACCTAAACTTGACTGCTGATTAGACTGCAACTGCTGCTGTCTTATTTTTGACTGCTGCTGCTGCTGCTCGTGTTTTGATAGTTGCACTTCTGTTGAAGACTTGCTTAGATGAATTCAATAGACCGACTATAAATAGTGTAAATAGTAATGAAACGTTAATAAAAAAAGATGGTTTAAGACATTATAACATTCCTTATATCAATTGAAATCATGAGGAATACATACAGAATTCCGGATCTCCGGTTAGGAGCCAAAAATTGTGCGGAAGATGAGAAGATAATAATAATAATAATAATAATAATAATAATAATAATAACAACAACAACAACAACAACAAAACTACGATTATCCGTGGTAGGGACATTACTAATGAATCATGTAAGTTAATTTCCCAGACACATCAGCATCTCAGAGCTACAAAATGTTACGTTCTGCTGAACTGCATCCACCATCCGCAAAACCCTCTCCATCTAAACTCAACCTTCCAAATATACATAGATGACTCTTCTATAGGGCTTTCTTTTAGTCATAAATACCAGAATGGACTTGGTAATAAGGCACTTAAAATTAATCTCTGACAAGTTTATATCACAAGTAATAATAATAATAATAATAATGTTAACCCCAAAAGCAGATTCTGTGATAAATATCCAGAAACCATTGATCATCTTGTATCAGGTTGCACGGTATTATCACGCAATAAATAAAGAGCTTGGAACGACAGAGTGGGCCAATATCTGCACTGGAAAAGCTGCAATTTTTACGAGATAGAAACTGCAAGAAAACTGGTATGAACCTCACTCAGACCCGGTTACAGGGATAGAATCTGTAACAATTTTATGGTACTTTACAATACACACAGACAGAACAAGTAAAGCTCATCGCCCAGACATCGTGATCAAAGACTACAAAAGCATAATGTGCATTCTTATTGACACGACAGTCTGCAGATTGCAATATATATTTGAAGATCTTAAAAAAAAACTCTCAAAGCACAAGGATCTTGAAGTGGAAATCTCAAATATTGTGACACACAAGGATATCAACAATTCCAGTTGTAGTTGGAGCACTCGGATTCATTGGAAAATGGTCCTATATACATATGAGAGGCATTTCTGATAGCCCATGCGTTAAAGAAATACAGAAATTATACTCACAAGTACAGGTCACATATTATAAAGAGCATAATCTATGTAATATGTGCGTGATCTTAGTTTTATTTGTCAATATGATCAATAGAAAATAACATGAAGCCATTTCTGAGCTTATGTCTCTGGTTGGGACCCGGAAGTAAATGATTATACGGCAGAAATCAAAGGAAATAAAATAAGCTTTGATCATCTAGGATTTTGGAGGTACGCTCATATATACTTGTATCATTACCATAGATGAATATCTATGGTGATGATACAAGTATATATGAGTGCAAACGATTGGAATATACTCTTAGGCAGATCATTTATGTAAAGTAGAAAGAGGGTTGGATCGAGAAATGTACAATGGCGGACCCCTGCTTGGGCCTCGGAACACTGACTGTTAATAGCTACTTGCAGCAAACGGACGGTTAGGAAGGAATTTGGAATTAGTTTGGGAATTAAGTTAGAACTAGGAACTTAGATTTCACCAATGGAATACGACCCATATATTAATGTATCGTCAGTATAGATATTCACAAATGATGGGAGAATATTCTTAGGCATATCATTTATCTAAAGTAGAAAGAGGGTTGGACCGAGAAGAGAACCTTGGAGGACGCCTGCTTGGGCCTCGGAACACTAGCTATTTACAACTACATTCAGCGAACGACCAGTTGGGAATGGAGTTAGAAGTAGTAGCTTAGATTTCACCAATAGAAGACGACCCATATACCGTTGTATCACAAGTATAGATATTCACAAATGATCGGAGTTTACTCTTAGGCAGATCATTTAGAAAGAGGGTTGGACCGAGAAATAAACCCTGCGGGACGCCGGCTTGGGTCTCGGAACACTGGCTATTAATAACTCCCTTCGGGGAACGACCAGTTGGGAAGGAAGTTAGAATTCGGAACTAATATCTCACCAATGGAATACGACCCATATACCATTGTTTCCTAAGTATATATATTCAGAAGTGCTCGGAGTATACTCTTACGCAGATCAGTTATATAAAGTAGTAGGAGGGTTGGGCCGAGAAGTGAACTTGGCGTGACGCCTGCTTGGGCCGCGGAACACTAGCTATTCACAAATCATCGGAGTATACTCTTAGGAAAATCATTTATGTAAAGTAGAAAGCGGGTTGGACCGAGAAGTGAACGTTGCGGGACGCCTGCTTCAGCCTCAAAACACTGGCCATTAAGAACTTGCTTCGGGGAACGACCGGTTAGGAAGGAATTTCGAATTACGAACTTAGATCTCACCAATGGAATACGACCCATATACCGTTGTATCATGAGTATAGATATTTACAAATGATCGGAGTTTTCTCTTAGGCAGATCATTTATGAGAATAGAAAGACCGAGAAGCGAGACCTATTGGACGCCTGTTTGGGTCAATTGCGTTTCAGCGAACTGGCCATAAACAGCTACCTTCAGGGAATAACACCTTAGGAAGGATTTGATAATTCAGAAAACTCTTCCAGTGATTCCCTGGCTAGAGAGCTTGTGTGGCTACAGTCTATGTCACATCTTGTCAAAGGCCTTTGGAATATCTAATGCAATATATTTGTTATCTTCAGCCTCACTATTTCTGAGTTACGACAGGGTATCAGCAGTGGACCGAGTTCATCACAATTCGTACTGCTTGTCGCTTTAGATTCTGGTCCATTTGAGGTGATCAACAATCTTTATGTGGGTTATGGCTTCAAAGAAATTAGAGGACTGTATGATAGAGAAAATAAGAATAGAACACACACGCACACACACATATGTGTGTGTGTGTGTGTGTGTGTGTAATAGGAAAATATGATAAATATTTAAATGAAAAGAAAAATTAAAATTAAAAATTATTAAATATCAATGAAATTATTAATAAATTATTAGTTATTAATTAATTATTATTCAATTATAAAGTTAAGTATAATTAATAAAATTAAGCGTAATTGGTGAATAATTTTAAAAATATTAATTATTAATAAAATTATTAATAAATATTAATATCAATTAATTAATTAATTAATTAAATAATCAAATATTAATAAAGTAATTACATTATTAATAAATTATTAATCATTAATTAATTATTATTCAATTATAAAATTAACTCTAATTAATAATATAATTAAAATTAAGCGTAATGAATAAATTAATAAAATTAAGCGTAATTAATAAATTAATAAAATTAAGCGTAAGTATAAAATTATAAAATTATATAAAAAATAAAATAACATTATTAAAATTATATAAAATTATTAAAAAATATTAAATATTACATAATTAAATAATTAATTAAAATGAATTAATTAATTAATTATGAAGTTAAAGAAAATTAAAATAAAATAAAAGGAGAAATGAAAGAAGATTGAAACTAAATTATGATATAAAAAAGAAATATGGACAATTATGAAAACGAAAAAGAGAACAGAAAATGTCGAGATGAAAAGAAATAAAGTCGATAAATAAAGAGAATATAAATTGAGAAAAGAAAGTAAAAAGGGGAGAAATTCGATGATAATTTGAAGGAATAAGAAAATAAAGAAAACGAAAAGAGAGATTGAAGAAACCAGGGTAAATATGAAATAATTTTAAACATTAAACGAAAAAAAAAGTTAGAAAATGCAGACAAATAATCAGTGAGCGATTATGGAATAAATCAATGAAATTGTAAAAGAAATGGCTGAGTATGGAGAGTGATTCTCTCAAAAGAAGAAGAAAAAAAACATTATGAACTATGGACGCTATGACCTTACGCATCATCGAATATTTCTGTTAACAATACGGACTAGTATTTACTATTGCCGGAGTACGCTTACATTCACATATTCAATAGTTTCATGCGAACAAACAAACGCACACAGACATACATGTATAAAAACGCACACAAACAAACGCAGACATACGTACATACATACATACATACATATATCTAAATAAAACACAGCTCCTTCGGCTTTTTCTCTGATATTTCTCCGATATAAATTCCCTCAGTTGCTGGGGATTACTGCAATAATAAAACAAATAGAAGAATCGTTAGCATAATCTAGAAAAATCAGGATATTGATTTTCACAGAAAGAATGAATTTAAAGTCTAAGAGCTCTGGCGCAACACAATCGTTTACAGTCATTCTCATTCCTCGTCGCAGATTAGATTGAACTTCATAAATATTTATATTAGGTCGGTGCAAAAATAATGACGTAATAATATCGTTTTTTGACGTTAAAAATACGTCAAAAAACGACATTATTACGTCATTATTTTGCACCAACCTAATAATTACAAAGCATTAAAAAAGCATTATTCAGTTATTACTAACCAAAGAATAACCATAGCTTCTATATCTATCTATCTATCTATCTATATATCTATCTATCTATCTTTGTCACTCCTTATCTATCTAAATATCACAGTATTTTCATATGTCTACCACAGTCTTTTTATATCTATCTATCTATCTATCTATCTATCTATCTATCTATCTATCTATCTATCTATGTTCAAATTCTCCCACACAGAAACTATTCGGAACCTCAGAATTGTTCGTCACTGATCGAACATCGGGCTAAGATTAAAGTGAAAGTTGAAGTAGAAAGACTATTGAATCCATTGCTAGGTCAGCTGTTAAGAAAATTGCATCACTGTGTCGTGCAAGAAAACCTTTCTTTCCAGAATATATCTTACATATCTATACGTCTACTATTCGCCCAAGCTTAGAATATTTCTGTTACATATGATTCTGTAACTCTGCTATTTACCTTGAGATCCTTGATGAAATCAAAAGAGGAATCAGCAATATTATTGGTCCTAACCTGGCGCCTCCGCTTGAGTCACTTTCCCACTGTCGTAAGATTGCCTCTTTGAGCCTTTTCTATAAAGATTTTCATGGTAATTGTTTAATGAGCTTTTCAGTATTGTTTAAGTGTAGTACTAGACAGGCGTCGACTTCTCATCAATTTACAGTTGAGCTGGCGAGATGTAATTGTAAGTTCTGTGCAGTTTCTTTTCTTGCACTTCTCGCTCGTGGAACTCTTTTCCGGCTTCATGCTTTCCAGCCAACTTCAATCTGCAAAAATTTAAATGCAATGTCAGTTACTATCTATTGTCCTACTGATTACTCTTTGTTCTTCCCGGTCACTATTACTATTTATATTCCTAATTCTTTCACACCATGTAACACCTTGTGGCTTAATGGCTTTATTGCTTTGTATGGAGGGGATAACGATTAAAAAAAAAGAAGAAAAAAGACAAAAAAAAAAAGATTTATTCGATACAAAGCAGTAATGTGACTGCTCATGTCTTCCTATGTTTTAAAGATACCTGGCTCCGAAAAAAATGTCTGAAAGAAATAGAATAAAATACAAGAAACTGAGTAAGAACATAACTAGGAATGATCATAAATAAAAGCAAAATGGATGTTTTTAATATGGCTGAGGTTTGAGGGGGATGATTGAAGAGAAGAAAGGAGGGCGGAGAATCGAATAGGAAGAAAGAAATTTAGTTGTATTTCCGAGAAAAATACAGCTTTAATATAATGTAGGTCGCCAATATCAGTAGCAGTGGTCTTTGATGAGCAATGTAGTGAGGGTTGTGCATATCGATTAACCTAAATATGATTTGCTTTCAACAAGAATGAAGGAAAGTGAAAAGAATATCTATCTATCTATCTATCTATCTATCTATCTAACTATCTATCTATCTATCTATCTATCTATCTATCTATCTATCTATCTCAGTCTATTCCGATCTATCTATCGCAGGCTATCCAAATCTATCTATCTATCTATCTATCTATCTATCTATCTATCTATCTATCTATCGCAGTCTATTCAGATTTATCTATCGCAGTCTATCCAAATCCATCTATCTATCTATCTATCTATCTATCTATCTATCTGTTTTTATCATTTCACAGCAAGAAAACTCATAAAGTCACTAAGGCGTAAGGTGATTACTGAGTGTGAATGAATAATAAGAAAAAAATATTACGGAATGAGAACAAGGGAAAAAGTATAATCAAGAAGACAGGAGAAAACGATTGACCTTTCCCTTAAATTTTAGAAAATCCCTGTTCTTTGGAAATCATGGATCCAGAAGAGAGATCCATAAGCAGGAAGTCTCAGAGAAGAAATTCTTAGCCTAGATTTTACATTTACATCTTAACCGACTCAACTGTAACACACGATGAAAGCTGTTGCCAATCTGGGAAGAGATCATTCGAACACTCACCATCAAAGTATTTAGAGAAAAGTCGCAGGGAAGCTACATTACAGGCGTGGGAAAGTGACTAATGTCTGGATGCAAGGTCAGGACCAATAATATTGCAGAATCTTCTTTGGCTTATATCAGAAACTTCTAAATATATATCAGGTGCAACAGACGATGTGTGTCAGCAATATTCAAAACTTGAACGAATAGGAGTGTTAAATATATGGAAAATAGGGTCTGGAAAAAATACTGTTCAGCACGACACAGCGATACGACAGAGTTTACTAACTTTGCTATCTATCTATCTATCTATCTATCTATCTATCTATCTATCTATCTATCTATCTATCTATCTATCTATCTAACAGAAGCTGTGCAGTATCTATCTATCTATCTATCTATCAATCTATCTATCTAAGTCGTTTTTTTCCCTCTCTCAGTCGTATTATACATATCTTTCACTCTCCGTCTATCTGTTCATCTCTGTACCTGTGGCGGTCACGGATGCACTAAAATCAAACTCTCAAAGATGTGGCGGGAAATAAACAAGTAAAAAATAATGAACTAATTAAAAGTCATAAATTGAATTAGACAATAAATAGGTACTTAAGTAAAGGCATAAATAAACTCGAAAATTAATGAATGGCTAAAGTAATTACATTTGTGCATTATCATTTTATTGCATTTATTGGTATGGTACTAACTTTACTATTTCCGGATCCGTTAATGATTCATATCAAGTGCTGTCATGAAAACGGTCTTATTTCTCCCAAAGAAAATAATTATTCAGCAAGCTTACATAAAATGTATTTATTTTATGGTTATCTATTATCCTCGCTATTTCCATGGTCAGTATTTGGCTACAAAGAACGTCGCTATACGTTGGAAATAGTGAAGAATAACAGCTACCCCCAACGAATATATGTTTTGTCTATATATTTCTGATTGTTCGGACCGTCGTTCTCATCTTTATTGTCATATTCACGACGTTTTGGTTGTTGTACTCTGCGACCTTCTTCAAGATCAGTCTATATTTCTAAGATGAAGTATTTAACTATTTTCACTATTTACATTACTTACATTGGTCGGACCGTTGCCCTCATCTTTATTGTCATATTCACGACATTTCGACCGCTGCACGCTCCGGTTTCTTCAGGACCAGTTCCTATTTCTAGGATGAGGTATTGTAACTATTTACACAATTTAAATTTTTCGAACCGTTGTATTTATCTTTATTGTCATATTCACGACGTTTCGGCTGTTGTTCTCTGCGACCTTCTTCAGGATCAGTCTATATTTCTAAGATGAAGTATTGTAACTATTTACACTATTTACATTACTTACATTGATTGGACCGTTGTCCTCATCTTTATTATCACATTCACGGCGTTTCGGCCGTTGTAAGCCCAGATCTTCGTCAGGATCAATTTATATTTCTAAGATGAAGTATTGTAACTATTTACACTATTTACATTGTTCGGACCGTTGTCCTCATCTTTATCGTCTTATTCCCGGAGTTTCAGCCGCTTATTCAGGTCATATACGTTGGAATTTCGAACTGTATTCTTTATTTAGTCCACGAGACTATATTTTTCTATATCTAGAAGCCATGATATATCAGTTTCAGTTAATACCTTTTAGTAACTGAATTCTCGAAGTTTTTGTTCACCTCAGCTGTGCCCCACGAACACGTGGCTCAGTGGATAAAAGCGTTGGTTGAAGTAATCCAGTGTCTTGACCCAAAGAGTTGTGAGGTCAATAACTGATCACAGTAGAAGTTAACATAAACGAGAGACAGGCTCGATAAAATCGACCTCGTCTTCCACCACAATTATTATGCAGTCAATGCCATTGGTTCTTTTAGGCAAGAATTGGTCTACTTAGACATCAATGCCATTACCATAAAGAATGCGGTCAGAAAAGAAGAAATTCAATTCTTGGATATAAGATAAATTCGACGACGACAAATATGAACAGGATTAATTAGACAATTTTTAACGTTATTTTTTCTGAAATTAAATTTTGTTGACCAATTTCAAAAACGAAAAACAAAATACTTCAGCCAAGGGGATTTTTTTTTTTTTTTTTGATACATTTTATTTTACTATAGTTCACCCAACACAAGGCCTAAGTGACACTCAGGACAGAGGATTATAGAATTGAGGTTTTGTAAGGGCATATAGAGAAAGATGAATGTTTGTGTGTTATACGGAACTATAGGATAAATAATGAAGTCATTAACGCCATCATTATAAAAGCCAGCAAAGAAGAAATTAAATTCTTCGATATGAGATAAAGCCGATGACAGTATTAATTAGACGATTTGCAAAGTTATTTTTTGTAAAAATGAATTTTGGTGGACAATTTCAGAAACGAGAAAATTACTTGAGCCACGGGAGATGGGATACTAATGTGGTTGTTTTGTGATACATTTTATTTTACGTTAATTCACTCAACACAAGGCCTAAGAGATACTCAAGGCAGAGGGTCATGAACTTGAGGTTTTTTAAGGGCATATAGAGAATGGTGAAGGGTTGCGTGTTATGAGAACCTATAGGATATATATATATATATATATATATATATATATATATATACAGAGAGAGAGAGAGAGAGAGAGAGAGATAGACAGATAGATAGATAGATAAATAACGCTTGAAGACGTTAAGAATGTAGTGATCAGGAAAGTATCAGCGCGGGATTCATCCAACTCTTTCCAAATACTCTTTACTGTTCTCAGATCGATAATGAAAACTCTGAAATGTTCGTATTGGAGAACAATACAGCATACCGTTTCCATTTCTGGAGAAGTGTCATGGTGCACTTTTTCTCACAGATGGTGCCCAACTGACCCTACTATACTGTGCATTCAACAAAATCAAAAACAGATAACGCGTATTTACCCATTATACCCTGTAAATGTTTGTGCGGATTTAGATGCGGTGATATGCGTGTTTATGTTATAGTTCTGTTATAGAATATATTTTGGAATACAGCTGATTGAAAAGAAATTAGGATATTATATGGAATAAGGTCGTGAAAGGTTACTTTCATGTTAGTTGCTCGATAGTATTTTAAACAGATTTATGTGAAATCAGTACAATTTGTTAGTACGTGCGTATTGTTGGTAATTTTTATATAAATATGTCTTTTTATACGTTCATGGTGTTTTTGGTTTGGTTTGGGTGGGAGTTACTATTTTCCCATATGTGGAAATCTAACAGATGCTACCATCCCGGGTCAGGGTGGTCCTGAGAATAGCAGCAGTTAAGAGGTGGTTCCGCGCTCCTCAAAACCTTCCGATCAGAGGCTTTGCAGTTGATCATCATACCCAGGACAGAGTAAAGGCTGAAATATTTGGGACAACTAATGAGAAAAGAAAGCTTGAAGAATTTAACGCTCCGTAAGTTACCGCCGCCCCCACCTCCAAAAAAAAAGAAAAAATACAAAAACAGAAAGTAACATAATTTACAAATGTAGGCGAATTGATGAGTTAGGATAAAATTAGTCAAATGGGTTTTAAAAGAAAAAGTCTTCCAAAGACAAAGAAATCACTGTTTCCTGTTTTTGCCTCATTTTTTTTCATCAAGTACGCATAGCTCAGTGGATAAAAGCGTTGCTTGAATCCAGTGACTTGACCCAAAGAGTTGTGAGTTCAATCCTAGGCTACAGCAGAGGTGAACACAAAACTAGTTGAGTTAAAGTGGGATAACGGATACTAGGACATCCGGAAGAGGCATGGCATGTGGAACTAGAGTAATCTACTCTGGTGGTCGAAATGAATTGTTCAATTTGAAATTCCAATCACCTGAAGAAGGCCGTAGTCGTATAACGTTGTGAATATGGCGACAAAGATGAGGAGAACAGTCCGAACAATGTAAATTGTACAAATAAAAATAATTTTTGGTTTAAATAACCTGCAAAAAGAGTTAATAAACCTTAGAAAATAAATCAGCCAACCAACAATAAAGATTTCTCGGCGTTGAGAAATGTTTAACGTGATAGTTTTATTGACCATTACTACTGAGTATTTAGTATGATCCTCACTGTGTGTCTCAGTATTAATTCATCTATTTCTACGTTTTATTTTATCTTTTTTTTTTTATAATTTCACCCAAGCATGGTAGGAACGCCACTAGTACGCAGGGTGTTACAGAGAGTGAAGGTTTGAGAAAAGAATGGATATAGGGGGTCCGAAGAAAGGATAAAATTTGAATAGATGATGGCGATTGACATTGCATTTAAATTTCTGAAGATTGTCGTTATCAGGGAAAAAGGAAACGGAAGCGAAGTGCGAGAAAAGAAACTGTTAGGGTCGAAGTCATGGTTACATTTAGGTAATTCTACAGGAAAAGGGTGCGGCATAGATGCCAATCTAGTAGCAAACTTAAACTCGCGTAGTTCGGGCACCAGGGGGAAAAAAAACTCATCAGAGCAGTTGGCATGAAAATATTTGTAGAAAAGACAGAGGGAAGACATATCACGTGTGTGAAAAATGGACTGAAGTCGAGATGCCAAGTCAGGATCGATTACATTGCAGATCCTTCTTTGGATTTTGTCAAGAATCTCAAGATGAATAGAAGAAGCATCAGACCAAATATAACACCATTAGTCAATTCACAGGCAAATGGTAGATTTGTTAAAGTGCAAGATGAAATCTGACGAGAAAACCCTTGTGGCACGACACAGTGACTCAACTTTCCTTGCAGTAGATACAGCTATTGATTCGATGTAGTGGTTCCACTTCAAGTTACCTGAAAAAGTGAGGCCAAGACGGCACAGGGTCTTGCTCTCCATGAGTCTCGCATCATCCATGCTGATGGCTAACAGGAAAGTTTCTCTCTGGCGGTTTCGTTTTGGAGGCATGAAAATATACGAGCCATTTCCTGCCCCAGTTAACCATAGATTGGCGGTCTTTTTCAAAAGCGGCACTGACAGGCTTGTTATTGAGACATAGGTAAATGGTAGTGTCATCATCATAAATGCCTACTTGGGAACTGATGACATCAGGAAGATCATTGATGAAAATAAGAAACAGCGTAGAACCCATGATGGAGCCTTGAGGGACATCTGCATTTGTGTGAAAGGATCTGGAAGTGTGCCCATTGAAAACGATCTTCATTTCACGATTTCATCGGAACGATTGCATTAAATCAAATAATCGTACAGTAATACCACATCCCTGGAGCTTACGCAACAGCAATCAGAAAGCTGCCAACACGGTACCCTCAGTATGATG